>CALNXJ010000003.1:7210000-7220000 GCA_942486045.1 Pocillopora meandrina
TCCCCATTGGTAGTGGGACCAACATGTTTGGTGAGCTGTAGGGTTTTGGTCAGCTTAGTAATCAGGGGATTGCTGTTCTTTCCTTGTTCATTCAGTCCCTTTTTCTTGGTGGGTGGCTCTTCCTTGACGAGTGATTCATTTTCGTCCTTAGACATGCTTGAGTCACAATCATCAGCCGAGCTGCTCTTTCTGGTATAATGGAAACAAACACATTATGACGACTAGAAGGTACCAGTACCCTGGAATAACTAAGCAGCTAAAAAATGTCAGGGAACTACAATAAGTTACGTGTTTATAGTGGAGGTACAGTACACAGACTACACACTAAAAAGAGATTTATGATAATATTTAAAAGTCTCCAAAGATCAAATCTTAGCTACAGTTATATACATACATAGACAGTGTTTTAAGATAAAACATCAGTTCAATGAAAAATAGTGTTCCTTAAGATACATGTATGGCTGAAATTGTGGGAAAAAGGCAGTTTTCATCTGTTCATTGATTGAATGTTAGATGATAGGCACCTGAAATTGTACATTCATTTACCATTATTAATTCTAACAATAGCAATGTAATATATAAACACATACTTGATTTGATAAAGCAGGTTGTAGGATGGTAGCAAAAAGGTTCCTTTGTCATCAGAAATCAAGGTCTTGATCAAGTTTAAACTCAGGCCAAAGGAAAAAAACCAATGACCTGGAAGTATAATCTCCTCAAATTTCAGTTTGCATTTGTTGTTCTTGTTGGTTTTCACAGATGATCATCTTCCATGCATTAATTTCTCATACTGGGAAAGTCACATCTCAGTGAATTACTTTCACACTACAACATTTATGCTTTAGACACCAAACCTAAACCAGAGAATTGATGCACTTATTTGCATTGTTCTGTATAGCACCACACATGCACTTTTCCAAGAATTCTGTTTCACTTTATGTATGGAAAGTGAAGTACAACAATCCCAGAAAAACCCTGGGCAAGCAGTCATCCCCTTTACGGGTCAACGGCCTTGTTACTGGATATGGTTGCCACTTACAACAAGAGTTCTTGTCAGGAGGACAAAATCTGTTGCTTTGCTGGATCTTTACAATGTAGGTTAAACAGAGTGGTGTAAGATAGTGACAATGTTCTTTTTCATGGTGTAAGCTACATTAACCTCTCTGTCTGATGGATTTGGGGTTGGCAGAATGTTCTTTGCAATGGCTAGACTATGGTATCTTTGAATCTTTTTAATTTGTTCATCTGAAAGGCAGCTGCACCCTCCAACTGGCTTTTTCATGTGAGAAACAGTTCCTTGAAGAAAATCACTGTACATTATAAGCCATGAACAGTATAAAAGTAAACAGTGAAGGAATAAATAAAGCAACCAAAGGTAGAGTAAACATAGCCAAACAGTACATCAACAACTATGTGACATGTAAATTATCAAATTACGGATCTCTCTTTCCTCACACACATGTGGCCTGGCGAGAGTTAAGGAAAAATTGTTTAAATCTATTAGCCTGGCTCCATGTTCTTTAAAATCCCTCTCTTCTTCTAGACTTTGTGATGAAGAGGCTGATAAAACCAATTTCAATAGAGACACTAATTCATCACTGTCAGATTTAAAGAGAGGTGACCTTTTTGATGCAGCAGGTGTTGCATCATAATAATAATAATAATAATAATAATAATAATAATAATCATTATTTCTGCTAATTTACCAGTAAAAGGAACAACTTAATAAAATGGGCTTAAATATACTCATAAGAATTTAAAAATGCTAGTTCTTATTTAGTGTGGTAAATTGTTTCAGATTTAGGGAGCAATGACTGAAAAACTGCCCTTTTTATTGGATTCAAGATTATCCTGAGGAACTATGCACAATTCGGTGTCAGTGGAGTAGAGTGTTCTCCTAGGCACATGTTTAATTAAGGAGTCTGCACCATCAACTTAACTCCCAGGGGGTGTTTCTCTCATTCACCTTACTTTTCTTTCTATATTGGTTTTGGACTTTTTCCTGGTCATCTCAGAGGATAAATTGCTACCACGAGAGACGAGACTGAGTAAGTTTGTTGCTAGGTTGATTGTAGCATGTCAGAAATCTATCCCATGAGCCTCCAATCAAGATATGTGCATCATGTAAGATCACATACACATATTCCTCATGGTTTAGTTTGTGATTTATGGGAATAAAAGAACTCTAGGGAATGAAGCAATAGCAACCTAGAAGGAAAATGCTCTTTCGGGTGCCATGGAAACAAACACATTTGAGAGGTGACCTAAATGGTTAAGGGGAAATATGCCTCCTTTAAAATTTTTATCTCACAGGGGCAAAATTTATGTTATGAGGGCTGAGGCCATTTCCTACACTGTACAACTGCCTGCTGTTACATACTAGCAGCTGATTCTTTTTAGAGGATGAACTCAGGACTAGAGAGATATGGTTGAACTTTGAAGTATTTGTTAGCACGTGTGTAGTGTATTCACAGATTTAACCCAGGATGATTCTGACCTTACCACAAACAGTAAACAACAAAATTGCACAAATTGAGGATGTTGTTTAATCATCAACATCTCAATACGCATGCCCTGATATACAAAACAAGGGGGATAGGGAGAGTAGACCTAAACATTCACAAAAACTACATTCCTCCCTTCTTTGAATTATTTGTTAGGTTGAATGAAAACAAAAATACAATAAACCTAATCAACTTTATACGCATGAAAATGTCTCTGAATGTCTTATGAAAGTTCTAACAGTGTTTGAATGCTTCCAACTGGCCTAAATTAGAAGTGTACCACAACAACAAAAAAGTTCAACTTCAGTTCAAAGTTCCAGTTTACATCTAGATTTAAGAGCTCTACTCCGGGACCAGCTGAACACTGCCTAGAACATAGTCCTGAAATCTAGACAGTGGTCATTTTAGTGGTAGTGGTATCATCTGATGATTTGTACTCCACTGGTTTGTCTTCACTTGTTATTCCAGGAGAAACATGTACAAATTCTCTAAACACTTGGTTTGGTGAACTCCCTGTTACTCCTTGAGCCTCTGTGGAATCTGCAATCTACTGGTGGCTTGGGGTGCATTATGTTGCTCTAGATACTTTTTCACATGAGTATTGTATGCCATTTGCCTTGAAAAGAACACTATTGACATTCTTCTGAACAACTGTAAAGGGAGACTGTATGGCGTCGACAGTTTGTTTTCTTTCTCCTGTCTCAATAACACCTTGTCGCCTTTTGAATCTCGCTTTCATGTGCCTTTCTTTTGCAGTTTGCACACACCTTCCCTTTCTCTTTTCTTTCACTCTCACTCTCTCTGACTTCGTCTTCATCACTGAACTCTTGCAGTTGGGGTAGTTTGGTCCTGATGCATCTTCCAAACGACATTTCTGTTGGGCTAACCCCAGTTGTAGTGTGAGGTGTACTACGATACATCATTAAGAAGTTGTCTATCTCTCATCTCCAGTTGCGACCCTTTGCTTGAGCAATATGCAGGCATTTCAGGATACTGCGGTTTTGTCTTTCTATCCCCCATTTACTTGTGGCCATAAGGGTGTGGTTCGCCAGTGTTCAGTTCCACTCTCTTCTAAGTACTTCTTGAAATAGTCACTGACAAACTGTGACCCATTGTTAGTCTAGAGGGACAAAGGAAGGCCATGAGTGACAAAAATCTTGGACAGAATTAATACAATCCTCTCAGATGTAATAGATTTGGTGAATTCCATTTCGAATAAGTGACTGTAGTAGTCCACCATGACAAAGACATAATCACCAGAAGGGAGTGGACCTAATAGGTTAGCAGCTAGATGTTGCCATGGAACAGAAGGTAACTCTGTATGTGTCACCGGCTCAGGTTTAGGTGGTTGTGAAACTAACTGACAGCCATGAACAAAAACTCTTTCCACCTCTTTGTCAATGTCTGGCCACCACACTGTGGTTTGCAGACATTGTTTCATTGCCACAGTCTCAGGATGACCTTCATGTGCGAACTTCAGTGCTTGACAACGAAGCTGCTTTGTTACTATAATTTGAGTTCCACAGAGAACAAGCTCTCCAATCGCACTTAATTCACCTTGCACCAGCAGGTACTCCTTGATTTCTATAGCATGTCACCTTCCATTCAAGAAGCATTCTTGTACACTTTTCAGCTGTGGGTCATGTTTAGATGCTCTATCAATTTCACAGTTGTCAAGGCAACAGGCATTGATTCTTGAGCTACCCACTTTACATACTCTTCTGTTTTGTTTTGGTCTCTTGACTGTGGCACTGGGTGCAGCAGGTGTGACAATGAATCTGCAATGTTCTTGCAGCCTGGAATGTATTTCACTGTGAATCTATAGGGCTGCATCCTGAGTAGCCATCTCTTGATCCTAGTACAGGTCTTGGATTTAGGCAAGAAAATACATTCTAGAGGTTTGTGGTCAGTCATTAGTTCAAAGTCAGCACCACACTATTGCTAAAGCCTCTTTCTAAGTCTGAGAATATTGGCGTTCTGTATCAGACAGGCTTTGGCTCGCATAGCTAATAACTCGTAGCTCTTTTCCTTGCTGTTGCATTAATACAGCTCTTAAGCCTACAGGGCTTGTGTCTGCAATCACCTTGGTTGGGGCATTCTTATCAAAATATTCAAATGCTGCAGCACTAGACAGTCGTTTCTTTAACTCATCAAATTGCTCCGGTCCCCACAACAAATTCAACCCCACTTAACACTCTCTCTCCAACAGAAACTTCTGCTGTAAATGTGCCTGCAACTTGTAGTGGCTGATTACTACCATATGAATACAACTTTTTTGGAGACCTTGCTTGAAACGCATTTAACCTTATTTGCTTTCAAATATTCCCACACTCTACGACCTATGACATTGCAACTAGCACCAGAATCAATAATCACTGTAAAAAGTAAACCTCCTATTTTCACAGAAATTTTGCTGTCACTTGAAACATTTGCATATTCAATCATCACTCTCCTTATCTTCAACTTCTACTTGCCTGTTATGATGGTGTCCACCACTCCATCTTCTACTATCTGGCCTAAGCATTCCTCCAGCTCCTCGGCCTGGGCCACTATTTTGTTTCCTCTTAGTTTTACATACAGCCTCAAAATGTTCTGTCCCATTACATTTTCTGCACTGTTTCCCTCTAACTGGCCATCCATGATCGTTAGCTTTATGTCCCACCAAAAACATTTAACATTCCTTGTGCTTGGGTCTCCTCTTTGATCCACCTTTCCACCCACACTATTAACCTCATTACTTGCATTACTTGCTCTTTTGATCAAATGGGCCTGTTTCTCAGGTTCTTCCATAGCACAGCCATTTTCTCTCAATTGTTGCAGAGTCAAGGCTTGTTCTGAAGTAACTTTCAACAAAGTTTGTGTGACAAACACTTACTAATAACTTGATTACAAATTTGCTCCTCCGTAGTGTTTGCATCTCCAAATTCACAGGTTTGGGCTTTTTGTCTCAATCTGGTCACAAACTATTCGACAGTTTTGCTTGCCAATTGATTAGTTTCACAAAAACAAAGTCTTCTGTATGGAACATTCGCCTGCACTTTGAAATATTTATTTAAGGTCATCATCCCTTTTTGATAGTTATCTGATTTTGTTTTTAGATGGGTAATTCCTTGATATTGCACCTACTAAAGATTGTTCAATGCTTGTGGTGTTACTTTTAGATGGGATGGTAGCATTTCCTTCCTTTGCAACTAAACTTGATAGTTTGCAACAGCAATGACAAAAACAACAACTTTCCTATACCCTTCTTCAAATTTTAGGATTGTATTAAATGGAAGTTGATGATTATTTATAATAATGATTATAGGGTACCAGTACCCTGGAGGAATAATAGTGATGATTGTTGGGTACAAGTACCATGAAATAAGTAAGCAGCTAACAATGTCAGAGCATAGGATTAAGTTAAGTAAATTAAATGTTTGTAATGGAGGTTCATCACATGCAAACTGTACATACATGTGACTACTGCTTAGAAGGTGAAACCTATGAAAAGTAGAACTGGCATAAATATGCGATAATTTGCATAAGAATGTATGCAAGTAGTTGGAATAAAGGACTGCTGTTTTTTATGGGGTAGGGGGGCTGGCGGGATTTCAATGATAGTATAATTTATGATGACCTCCGACTGGTTTATGAGAATTTTTTTTGGCTGGTTCTCTCCTTTTAAAGCCAAATTTTTTTGGCATGCCCCCCCCTCTCCCCGTCCTAAATTAAATTGTTGCACTGACAAAGAAGAATAATGAAACAACAACTTTGTGAGATCGATTTGACACAAGTTGCTATATTCTTATTTTGTATTATCTATAAGTAACACTAACAAAACAAATTGAGTACATTGGGTTTTGGTTTGTTCCGTCTAGTATTAACAAAGTGAACAAACAAAACTTAATGCAACACAAGTTACTACAGTAATGTATGCAACTAGGTTTACAGTATATATTGTGATGTCAACAAAAACGTTTTTTGAAAAGCAGGGAAGTGACATATTTGAAGCAATCTTCAGTACCACTTTGGATGTTGTGTTGTCTGTGAACATTACTGTTGGAAGATTGAACAAACTGACTTTGAGCATTTCTTCAGTTATCATTGGCATGAGGCTTTCTTTGTTCTGATTGGCTTAATAGGCTTCTCAAAAAATGTTATTGTTATTTTCTTATTATCAGAGTACTGGACCAGTACTTGGGTATACCAGTGTTTAAATGAAGGTTTAAGTTTTTGATTTAAGTAGCAATTGCTGCACTCTAAATATGTTGCTGCAATAGATTGTTCTAGTTTCTTGTTGCACTTAAAGCAAGAGAAATATGAGTTTATGGTAGTGATTTCCAATATTTCTCCTTCAATGGTTGTAGATACAAATTGTGTGGTATCTTGAGTTAGTGGCACAGCAAAGACATTAGTAAAATCTTTTGAGCTTTATTTCTATTCCATTCCTAGCAGTGTTCAAACAAATGTGGTCTTGATTTGTCACTTCATACTGTTACATTATGGAACATGTAAGTACAGTTGTTTTCTATAGGGTCAAGGACATGTTGGTAACTTTGGCCTTAACAGTTACATGTTGGCCAATTTCAGACAAATTTGACTGATGAAAGTGTGGTTGAAAATTTAATCCCTGATTTTGGAGAGTCAAGTTATGGATAGTGTTCAATAATAATAATACCTTATTGGTACTTAATTTCGCGGATACTTAATTTCGCGATTTTGGCGAGGCAATATTTCGCGGAGTTTTATTTTACGCGATTTCAATAGGCAAATATGAAAAAAGGGCATTAAATTTCGCGATTGAAGCGTTCTCAACTTTATTTTATTTTTCCAAAGGTCTGAACTGTTTAAAGTTTCTAGATAACTGGAACACAACAAAACACATATTTGAAAATTAACGTTAAAAATAAATGTATTACAACGTGAAAACGCATTGTTTCAGTGGTTCGCGGCAACGTTCATAAGGTGACGGAAGTTTTTTGGCCAAGAAAATATTGTGCACTTAAGGCACTAAGTGAAATGCTGTTCGTACTTGAAGAAAAACTTATTATTAGAGTTTAATACGAGTTTAACGATAACAATGCATGCATTAAATATCATTCGTTACGATGGCTTTTGTTTATATCTAATGTCTTTTGGGTATTTTGCCCATGTGATACTAAATAAATGTTTCATCTGATGGTGTTCATTACAAATCTTCAAAGGGATCTTCCGGTGGAAGTTCCTTCCCATCAATGACTTCACTGATGCCCGCCTTCTTCCATCCTTTGGCAATTGATATCCTGCCTTCAGAGGAAGAGAGATGATTAAACATGCTCACAAGCCATGTTGCGTGAATTGGTTTTAAAACCGAGAGGCGTATGTCAACATCAACATCATCGAGAGCCACCCCTGAATCCAGTTGAGTGTGAATTTGTGCCAAGTACCAAGCCGTAAATTGGTCTTTCATGAACTTCTTTGCTTCTCTGTTGACAGTCAAATCAAGGGGTTGGAAGAAATGGGTCATATTTGCTGGCACACTAACCACTTCAATGTTCATTGCTGCCAGTTTAGATAAAACCTTGGCTGTCTTCTGGCCTTTAAATACGTCCCAAATCAACAATGCCTTCTGTGTGGCTGGCAAATTCAGTTCTTTTCGCTTTAGGACAACGTATGGTTGAATGATGTTGTCGAGTAGATTGAGAGTTTCCAGTTCGTTCGAGTAGTGTTTGGGATTCTGCGTTACTACGAACCCACGTGGAAAGTCAAAGCCTCTCGGTTGACTTGCTTTGGTCTTTCCTTGATAAATTATTTGCATAGGCAGGAAGTCGCCGTTTAAAGAGATAACAAATGTGAGAGTAATGTTTCTTTTGTCTGTAAGACCTTTGATTGGCACAGAAGAGGAATTGCGGGCTGCCATTGTCGTTTTCCCAACGGAGACGTACGATGAAGGTGTCTGATCGGCGTTAAGAACAAGCTGCAGAGGAATACTGAGCACTGCAATGCAACTCTTGATGTCAGTTAAAAATGTTAATTTGCACTCTTCATAGATCCCTAAAGGAACGGGGGGTCTTGTTGTGGTTCCAGCTCGCCTGGAGAAGTTACACCGTCGATAAATTGATTTCACCCAGGTCGAGGTTGGCTCAAATCCCCTGAAGTCTTTCGCGGGATTGCTCTTTATTAATGCCAAGGCTGAGGCTTTGACAACATTGAAATTAACAACACCACCTCTGTTTCGTATGCTCTTCAAAAGTAATATCAGTTTCTGGTCAAGATCAAGAAGGAGCGGCGGGCGGCCTCGGGTGTCGTGTGGAATAGAAGTCACGCTTTCTTGTATTCCTTGTCTCTTCATTTCCTTCAGTTTCTTCTGATATGTTTGTTTGAAGGTTCTCACCGTACTCTCTTTAAGGTTTGGTAGCTGTGCTTTAAAGTGATTCAGGGCTCTTAGATTTCCGTTTTTCGCTAGCATATTTACCGATTTGTGCACGCAATTCGGGAGAGTAATGGTTGTAATTTCCTCGCTTTCTTTTCGATGACAAGTTCTTGTTAGGATCTACAGCGTCTCCCACCGACAATACAACTTCATTGTATTCCTCGCTTCCAAGATTAGTAGCCTCCTGCTCCGGTAAAAAGGCACATGCACCAGCATTTGCAGGTTGAGAGTATGCAGCAGAGTTTTGGGAATTTACTGTTTCTTTAACAGTAAACCCAAACTGAAATAAAGACATGATAAATACTCAAGCGACTCTCAAGATTAGCGAGGCTACAACAACTGAAGTACAAAGGTCAATTACATTTGACAGATTGACAGGTTTGATGCTTGCGTCAGTCAGAACTTTATCTTTGCACGTGTTTTCGTCGTTCAGTCAGTGTTGTACGAGGTACTTGCCAAAATATTCCGGTATTTTCTACACTGTCAACACGAGCAGGATGAGTGATTCTATAAGAACCTCCTTCCGGTGTGGTTTGCGAGGATTTCATGTCTACCAAGATATCTGGAAACCAGTAATTGGAGAAACCTTGCATTGCATCCATGAAAGAAACAATATTCATGATCGTTATGCGATAGCAGCAACCAAGCGACTTCCAGGACGGTTAGCTGATTCAATTGTGGGACATTTACCAAGAGAGATTTCGAGATGCACTCGTTTTCTCATTTCACGAGGCGGGAACGTCAAAGTGACGGTAATAGATTCCAAGCATCGACGATCACCACTCGTACAGGGTGGCCTTGAAATCCCTGTCACTGTTTGCATCGAACTCGACTCCACCTCCAAAAATATTTTAGTGTTGGAACGTTACAAGAAACTTGTGAATGAGAACTACAAGGAGCCAATTAATGGCAATTTTGACGACTGTACGAAAGACATCCTAAGGGATTTGTACGAATCTAGCGATTCAGGTGAAGATGACACCAGTAGCGTAGATTAACTTCTCCATGCAAAACATTTAACGATTTCACAAATTCAAAAATGGAATTTACGAGTAGAAACCAGTTATTATTTTGCGTTTTGTTGATAAATATCCTGTAAATT
>CALNXJ010000003.1:7242500-7260000 GCA_942486045.1 Pocillopora meandrina
CAGACCTTATTACCCTAGCTTTTTTTCCTTTGTTTATGTTTTTGGTTAGTATCGCAAGGTTGATTTTCTAAGCAATCTTGTAAATTGTCATCATGATCTTCTAGTGGAAAGCCATCTGAATCTACTAATTCACTAAAACTATTCTTTGTAAATGAATTTGTGATATAGTATAAGGTGGCAAAGTCAGCAAGGGTCACATTCTCAAGAGATAACGGCCTTTGAGAATATTTGGTTATCAAGCTAATACAATTAACATCTTTACAGTCATCACTCATTTTATTGATCTCTTCCATTGATTTTAAAAGATGCAGTCTCTCACTTGCAGGGCTTGTATTAACAAATATAACTTCTCTGGAAGAGCACCTCATAGGTAATTGAAGTGCTATGTATTGTTCTGGGACTCTGTCTTTGAAGATACTCTCTCCAGTTTTATGGCAACTAGTACACTATTTTGCTTCTGGCAGATAACAAGCTGACTTGTCCCTGCCAAGTTTATCTACTGCTTGATAAAGTCATTTAGATGGAGTAGTGAGAACATATGAGTTTTTTGAAGTGTCACAGGAAGGAATTAGCATCAATTGTCAACTTTGTCAACTTCGTTCCTGTAATGAAGGCCAATTATCG
Organism: Pocillopora meandrina; assembly: GCA_942486045.1. Taxonomy (NCBI): domain Eukaryota; kingdom Metazoa; phylum Cnidaria; class Anthozoa; order Scleractinia; family Pocilloporidae; genus Pocillopora; species Pocillopora meandrina. The sequence goes on from CALNXJ010000003.1 coordinate 7,243,125, forward strand.
AACCTTTCTCCACCCCTGCAGCTCTTGCCAGTTGATTGTCTGCATTAATCATAGACTCTTACTATCGCAGACATCTTCTGAGGCTCTGGTCCTTCCTGTTTTTGCATACTTCTTTCAGTGCTTAGTGGCACCTCCACCACTAACAAAAGAAAGAATAGCTACAGCTAATCCTGTCAAGCTTACAGGTGACTTCATCATGCCAAAAAAACAAATGGAAGGAAAAGTATGAAGGTATGTAAATTAACAACCTGTAGGAAAACTCTTGAAAAACAACTTCTGTTAATTTTAGCCGACATTTGACCCCTGTGAACCCACAGAGAAGGGGCCATTCTGGCCTGGAATCAATTTCATATCACTCAGGAGGGTCAACCTATAACATGAGGAAAACTTTTAAAATCAGACTCCTGGAAATGTTTTTTCTAGCATTCTGAGATGGAAATTTTTAATTTTTCAAGTACAATTTCGCCACAAAAATTGTGTTGGGATAATTAACAAAGTTTTCACCAACATTACACATTAGAGCAAAGTTGACTAATAATATGCAGTGCACTGAGTATTTTTTATTTATCTTCAATATTGTGCATATACTTTCAGAGCTATTAAGGAATCCAGTTTTCTTATAACAGTTTTTGTGCTGAGTTTAAGGTCGAGGGTTTCTTTGCTTTTGAAGTAACTTGAGTGAAAGTTATTATGCCAAATTGGAAAATAATTGAAGAAAAACGATGTTAAACTTAATATCAATTATAGCTAATTCAATTGCTCGGGTGATCATAGAGATGTACACTCTGATTTGTCCAAAATTATGTCATCTTGCCATGGTCACCCTGCATGCACGAAAATATTATAATACTGAAGCCTAATTTCCCATTATTTCACAATTCTTTGGTTTTTTTCTTTTTTTCTTTTTTTTTTTTAGAACAGATCTAAGGGAGATGAAACAAACCATTGCCAGTTTCCCTTACTATACCAATTGAGCAATTACCAGTATACCAAGAAAAAAAAGAACATTTCCTCTGGCTGTGAATAGTCATGGGGATTATTCAGCAGTACTGCTTATCATGACAATAAGTGAATGAAAGTGAAGTAAACTAACGAGAAATAGCACATTATGATACAATACAAATTTAATTTGAGAAAGAGAAAGGTGGTTTAAATTTCAAGCTTAGGAACAATACCAGATAAAAGAACAAATCAAAAAAATTAAAACAGATAAAACAATTTCTGTGGCATTAAAATCAAACCAGTTAATTACTATTGGTGGTGAACAGGTTTGTGGACAGTGGTGGTTGTGTATTGTGTGCAGGTGCCTGTGTGCCATGTTGAACGTGTGGTATAGAATGATATGGTGGACACTGGCAGGCTCATTGTTGATTTGAGCAATGGGTTCTTAAATGCCCAATACACCCACACTTGTGGCAGCAATGGTGCCTTTGTAGGACAGAGGAGCACTGGGACCTTACGTGTCTGCTGTCCTGACACTGGTGGCACCAAGTTCTAGTTATGATGATAAAACAAAAGTTAATGACAACCCATTAGTGACGAAGGTGACTAGTACTCACAGTTAATTTACAAACGATCTCTGAAATGACCTGTGGAAGATTTTGATGTTATCTTATACCACTTTAATGTCAATGGGGTGATGGCTTTTAACAGTTAAATTATGGCTGACCATTTCTTTTCATTGTGCTTGAAAGAAATGTACACAATTAATTGGCAGTGATTTTACAAATTCAATAATAAAATTTAATTGGTCTAAAACACATTTAAAACCCATCGTTTACATCCAAGGTAAATACTGGAATAAAATGAAAAATTCACGAACAGAGTACTTATGGTACGATAAGAATTGTAATGAACATAAAGAGCTTAATTACTATATGCGCAAAAATAGGAAACGTAGAGTTATATCTAGCCTATTGTGGCTTTAACACGATGGTCTGCTAATGTAGGTGGGAAGGAGGACAGACAAGGAACAGAATTTCAATAATCAAACAACTATATTTCAAGATAGTATTCTGAATACAGTGTCTGCCATGTGACTAGTGCACAATTCAATTACAAAATGACCGCATGGCAAGCTTATGAAACAAAAATGTTGTTTCCTCCGCACAATCAGTTGATACAGATGTACTGCTCTTGTTGCACCACATGTGAAACGGGTCTAGTAAGGTCTACCCCAGTTACTTAAGATGGTGTTGGCTTGTGGACTTTCAATGTAGCTAAAGGTACGGGATCTGGAGCTGTTCCTTCCACCTTCCAAAGTGTCTTTATGTACTGAAAAACTGAGGTTATCCAGAATGTTTAGTGTGGTGCAGTCACTTCCACATTAACACTAAATAAAAGTTGCATTCTGTGGGGTTTTGTAGACTGCTGTGAAGGGAGGTTTGGGTTTAAGCAAGTAGGGAAATTTTGCCAGCTCTGTGAGTTGAGCTTTGTAGATCTTCCCTGGAGCTATTTCACCAGGTTAGGTGGGACGGTGATTTAGATTGCAGATTGGCAATCTCAGCGGTATAGATTAGCCCTTGGAAGTTCTGGATGTAGTTGTGTTGTGCATCTTGTCTTCTCTGAACTGAGAGAGAACTCTTTGTCTTCATAAACCAGGAGACAGGAAAGGGTGATTAATCTTGAAACATTAATGAGAATGTGGATGCTTGGCTGTTTTTCCCAATTGGTCATGGTCATGGTCATGGCATTGGTGGCTGTTGAGGACTGTTTACCACTGGAAAGGGAGGCTGCTGCTCCATATCCCTTGGGTCTGGTGTCAGCAAATAAGTGCAAATAGAGTGGGTGTGTTTCACACTGCAATTGTGGAAAGAGTCACCTAGGTAGGACTTGCTTGCTGGTAGTGGTTCATCTTATTCAAGTTTCTTCAGCCATAATCTTTGGATGAGGAGTTAGGCTTTTGCAGTGATAGGAGATATGAATCCCAATGGATCATAAGTGCTTCAGGCGAGTTGCAGGGTGGGACTATCTCCTTTGGTGGAAGACACCAAGAATGTTTACCTCAGCACTGATATCAGCTGTTTGATCCTGTACTGCTTTTTTACAAAATATTGGGCTTTTGGATACCCAGGTGCGTAAATTGGAATTGGCTTCATTCATGATTGACCAGACTTGTGGTAGTAGTTGGTGAATTCAGTTTCTTGGTCACATCCATAGATAACATTGTCCACATACATACTGTCTTCTTTGTCCTTGGCCACTGGTGTAGTGTAATTTCCTTGGCTAAAGCATGTTTGCAGCGTACACAGTTGCCATGGTTGGACAGTAGTTTGGAACAATCCCCCTTCCATGGATATTGGGCGTTCTAATTGCCATGAGACATTCTCGTGATTGAAGATCTCTGGAAGTGTTGCAGGAAGGATTCCTATTCATCCCCAATGCCAAATGATTGTCAGTAGGACCCAAACAGAGGCTTCTATGATGTTTCCCCATAAATTTATTACAGCAGAATTTTGACAGGCACTCAGAGGATTTGTGCTTCCTCAAATAGTTTAAGCAATGTTGAAGGGTCCTACCTTTTGCTCATCTCTGTGAATATCTGTGACTACCTTACATCTGTAAGAGGGTGGGGGCCCTTGCAATACAGACATTTTTTGGTTCTGACTTGTTGGATTTTTCAGGTTGAAGCTGCTTTGTGTTTGCGCTTGTATTTAAGGAATGAAAGAACCAGAAATTGTAGGGGAGATTCCATAGGGTGAGGCATTAAATAGGGCACCTACTCCAAGGACTTGAATTTCTTCAGCAATAGCTTCTCTTAGTTCCTGGAATTGCCACTTTGGGTTGTCAAGTTCAGGAGCAAAGTTCCTTCACTACTCATGGGGTACTTTTGTGAGAATTAATGTAACAACTTAATTATATGATTAAGTACATAATGTCAACTAATAATGTTATAGTCTATGGAATGTTAAAATGAAAAAAAAAAAGAATAGTGGTGACTTTTTTTTAAAGCATATCTCATAGTGTTGAGAATGCTGGAATGAGAACTGTATTGTGTATCTATAAAATGGGCTAGTGTGGTGTTTAAGGGCAGCTCATGCAGCAGCATTATTTATGTATGTTCTAGGGTCCAGCTTCCTGATGTTTATTTTACAACATTGAATACAAGGAGCCTGCTTTACTTTGTTACTGAGGTTACACTGTAGGTACAGTCCCATGAATTTGATGGTGTGCTTGCATGTGTTAACCTTGTCAATTCTTTTATATGAGCCTTGCCAATCTTGCAATGTGGTGTTTGAAGAATGTGTAATGACTGGCTCATTCTTGATTGCTTCTTATTGAATGTTGTCTTCTTATAAAGTCATAAAATGAAGGTGTCTTGTACAAACAAAACCGCAAATGTGTGACTAGAAGTTTTTTTAATGAAATTGATCGTAATACAAATGACTGTTCCTAACACGTGTCATTACAGCATAAAACATTACTGAGCTTGAGTGCATGATGGTACAGTTTATTCATATTTGTGCAGGGTTATTCTATCTATATAAATTTCAATTGACAAATCAATCCAATCACTAACTATAAATATCATTACAGCATAACCATAAATCAAGCTGAAATCCTTGAAGGTATCGGTTAATCACATTAGTGCAGGATAATTTTTATCTATAGTAATTTCAAATAACATATTCATGATGAGTTCAGTCTTTTATTACTAGTATCGTAACAGCATGAACATTAACAGAGCTTCTAGTTTTTTAAGAAATTCACTCTTAATCCAGTAACCTGATATGCCTGTTCACTTGGATCATGTTTGTTTATTTATTTATTACAATCTATGGTCAAAAAGCCAAAGGATAATCTGCAACCCCACATAAAAACAGATCACCCATGAACTTATATAAATACACTGAAGACAATAAATTCAAGAAATGCATTTATGAAGAGGAAAAATACTTAAGAATCACCAATAAATTTCTTAACTCTTGACTTAACAATATTTACATTATCAGAATAACGAATATCAAAAGGTAATTGATTCCATATGCCAATTATTGGATGGAAAAAACTATACTTCAAGACATTAGTCCTTAGACCTAAGTGAAAAGCAGTTTGTTTCCTATGAAAACAAAAGATAGAGCATTTGATTTGTAAAATTCCAAGAATTTGATCTCAATTAGCTGACAAGTTATTGACAAGTCTCTTTCACACCGTAAATGTGATCAAAGTATGAAACTTTTAACATCTAGTGCACTATTTGAAGCTACTGTTTGTTTGAGAGAGGTAATGGGCAAAGAATTGACATTTACTGGCAGCAGTGGTCCTAGAGGTGGTGTTTCTACTGTTTCTAATGATTTCCTGCAGAGTGGGCTGCTTGCTGAGGAATCTCACTGTGAGGATGACCATGCAGTCCCTGTATGAGCAGTTGATGAAAAACATGAAATGAATTCTAAGATTAAAAAGGCTCTAAAAATTCCATTTGTATGACATTTTGTATTATAACTCACTACAGTACCATTGAGTAAGGTCATTCATCGATGGTCCCTCCTGAAAATCAAACAATGTTAAGAGCTTTAGTCTACATCTTTGACTTTTCACAAGTATTTGACAACTAGCAAACTTCTTCTTTCTATCGTGTACATATGAGCTTATGTTTTAAATTCCTGTTATGTAATTGACTTCCACTTACAGCATCAAATTGGGCTAAGTGGCCCTCTAAATTAATGACCATTTCCTCAACGAAATATGTCACTGGACTGTCATTGATTGTAATCTGCAAAAATGAATAGTTGTTGAGCTGATTGAAGAACCCAACCCCAAAATTACAGTGGTTGAAGCGCTGAAAAGAAACTGTACGTCTTACCATTTGTGGTTGATCTTCATGATCACGTGTCCGTGACATGTTGAGAAGTTTGCCAATCTCGAGAGCTTTGAAGTGCCTAAAGAAGACTTGTTTGTAACAAAATCGCATGAAAACAGAACTGGAATCTCATTTCGTCACTCTTTTGTCCCAAGAGCTCAACATGGACCAAAACGGACAGCAAGGGTTTGGCTCTGGCAAGATTGCCAAGCGGTCATTCAACAGGATTGTGTGCACGTGCTTTTCACTTATGTCAAAAATAGGTATGCAAAGGCATACATGTGTCTAGTGCGAGCTAGTTGCTTGCATGTACTTCGAATTTTTTTGTGGCATACAGTTGTTACCTCTTTCGATCTATCCCAATCATAGCAGACGTTTTGGAGCTTAAATGGAAACTACATATTCTAGGAATAATTTAAATTTAAGTGTAAAAGCGACGGAATTAGTTTTGGGGTAACAAAAAATGCAATTCTCAAAAGCGTAGGGAAAGGCCCGAAAATGAAAACAGAACTTCCTAACTTCAAGTGAGACTCTGCGATATTTGACTATTTTTTGGACTGATAATTTTATTTTTTTAAGTGTTCATATGTTTTTAAGGTATTATTAAATCGAAGATTTTGTCTTTAAACTTCCAGAATCTTTAACACAACGCTATGGCCGTGAACTTATGTAAACAACGATGGTGCATATATCGCCCAGGTCTTGTAAGTTCAAGAAATTCCTTGGTTTTTTCGTTTTTGAACGGTCTATCTAAGACTTTTTGGAATAAAGAGATATTTCTTGCTTATTTTCCTTGAATTTTATCAATAGCTTTTGGTCAAGAGAAAATATTATAGGGTTTGTATTCTCGTGAGTGTTAGTTTCGAAACGCGTAGTTCGTGTACTTTTCTCTTGTCTTCTGTTCTGGTTTCTCTTTAACAATTAATCCCTCATTAGTTAATGATTATTAATTAATAAGTTTGCCATTTCAATCACTTTCTTTTGAGCACATGCATCAGATATTGTATCTCATGTTTCATCGCCATTAGTTGCTGCTGTTACCTTCAATGTTCATCTGCTATTGTTAGGAGCTAGACCAAAGTAAGTCTTCCTTTATTTTACATTTACGATATTTCCCTTTCGGTCTGTATTGACTACATTGGTTTATTTCTCGCACTCAGTTCTCTTTATAATCATCTCATTGTTAGTTAGGTATGTGTTGCATTTCCCAGGGTACTTTCTTAGTTTATGTACTGCTGTAATTTTATTTTCAGTTGGGACCACACAAATTCAGCAACAATCTTCAATTATAATCTTGTAACCTTCAATCGCAACTTTGCCCTTTTCATCTGTATAATTCAACATGATTTCACACCGATTACTTGATTCTAATTTGTAATTTTGATTACCTACTGCATTTAATTAATCCTTGTTTCTACTGTGCATTCGAATTGTCTTCTCCCTTCTGCTAGTAACTTTTGGAGCAACAGAATGTGTAACAACTTATTAGGGACCTCTTCACGAACCATGAATTGCGAACAAAGGTTTTCGTTAAAATTTTTTACCTTTTGAGATGTCTACGATAATTTTCACATTCCCACACGGATCAATGATCGAAGCGAGCCATCTTAAAAAGAAGAAAGGATTGCAAACCAACAAATTTAAAGGAATTTGCAAGGCTTTTTTAGCTCTACATGTTGTACGACATCATGCGCAAAAGAATATTCCCTCTAAGCGACCTGGCACGTGTCTTTTAGGACCACTGGTGATGTAATGTATAGTTGCCAAAGGTTTGGGCTGAATTGATTCTCACTGTGGGGTTTTGTAATATATTAGTCCATTGCAATTGTAAGAAAGTACATAAGCAAAGAACACTGCTAACAAACAACGAATGTAAAACGTAACATTTGTTTAACCAGAAACTGCCAATCTTTAAAGGAAACATATATCTAGCCTGTACTCTTATGGATTACAAAGTACCAATAACTACATGTCATGGGCTAAGTGAAGGGCTTACTTGGAGAAATGGAAAATACTTGTTCCATCAAAACTTTAGTTCAGTGTGAATCAAGCAACGAAACTGGAAGAACTTGATACTGTGTAATTGGAACGGATGTAATTGCATTCAACACAAACTTGTGACACAGACCTTTCAGTTAGCTCTGTTCACATGAAAAATAAAAATGCTTGGTACAATATACACAATACTAGACATATTGCTGTCCATGAGAAAACAAGGAAATAATACAGTCGAAAGGTAACGATGTCATTCAGTATTATCATAATGATTAATTACATCAAATGTTCGTTTTTCAATATTCTCTGAATAAATTAACAAAGGAAAAGCTAACTGAAACATTTCAATATTGTGTAACTGGAAGTAACATGGGTCCCTTTTACTAATTAAATGAACTTGAACATAACTTGTGAACTTAGCTTACAGTTCAAGAACAAAAATTAAGCCTTCAGCACAACATCAGTGACAATTTTAGTCTTCTTGTTGTAAGTGATTTCCACTAGAGGTAGATCAAGGAAAACTTCAGTAATGTTATCTTCTGTTTGGGGCACATCTTTTTTTCCTATTGCAATCAGTAGGTTTTTTATTGTTTGATCAAAAATTGTAAGTGTAAGATTGGTGTTATCATCGATCTTCATTACTACTTGCAGGTAGATATTTTTGCAACACTTTGCTAACTTTTGTTTAAGGCCACAATTACCGCACTTCAGAATGTTGGTGTTTTCATCATGAAGCTTTTTCTTGCACACCTGACAGGAGTGGTACACTGAGAACTGAGCAATTCCTAGTATTTCAGCAGTTGATTTAGAAATAAGAAATGATTCTGGGATGTCTGTTGGGGTGGCCAATGTTTCTTTGAATGGCTCAACTTCTGTGATAGTTGTAGATCCATCTCTTGCTGTTGTTAATTCGTGCCAGTCACCATTCTTTCTTACTTTCAGGTTCTTGAAGGCATAAGTTTTCCTTCTTGTACCTGATTAGTATACTGTTCCCAGAGAGTTATCCTGATAGAACCAAATGGATCTCTTAGAGTTGCTTCCACCTTACTCTTAGGGCCATTCATGGTATTAGCCTTTTTGCTCTCCTGACAAGTAAAGGAGATTGGCTTTGACATCAACCAGCTGTCTAGGATTAACAGAGGTAATGGATGGTATGCTGACAGTTGTTGAGATTGTGATTGGTTCAAAGTTGAGTTTGGGCAGTGGTTCCACTTGGATTATAGGGCTCATCAGTACACTCTTTGTATTTCCTGTTGCATCGATGTTGAATTTCTTGATTTTGATGGGGCTTTTCTGTTCACTGTACTTTTAGAAGTCATTGTGTTTTGCTGCTGAGAAGCATACCCCTCTAACAACTTCTGCTTCTGTTTGAATTTGCATATCAAACCATGTGGTTTTAGAACCTTTTTTTAGAGGAGAAATATTATGAAGATAGCCAGTAAGTTCATCCTCCATTTTTCAGGAACAGGCTGTAAGGGAAAAATGGGATAATACATGAAATTACTGGTATTGACACTAAGACTTAAAATGAGGAGAAGGTACTTAGATTTAAACAGAGAAATAAGTATATGTAGTTGTTATTATATACACTGGCTAGGAAATTGTTTGCTACTATTGAGAGAAAGGGGAAACCAAATAAAATTGAAAAAAATTGCAAGCTTACCTCTATCCCTATGTTTATTCTTTGATGGAAAAAAGTTTAAGAAGGTTGCCAAAAAGCAAAACAACCTTCAGAATTGCATTATAGTTTTAGGTTATCTTATTGAGGAATTTCATTGAGGAAAATTAGTATTTTTAGATCAGTTACTTGACAGTTAACTAACTGACTTCACATGTGTGCCTATTTTCAAGTTTCTATCCTTCAATTTATGCAAAAACACTGGCTTGTGATCTGAAAAATTGGAACATCTTATCAATACATGCATAAATTATCATGATGGATGTCAAGTGAATTTCTGAATTAATCTTCCTACATTGAATTCTATTGGTACTTTATGGCATTCTCAAACATCTTACATGTAGTTACATGTGTATTCAATTTTTAACAACATCAAGTTTTAATCAATGCACATATTGCCTGATGATCAGTGAAATATGTTTCCAGAATGTGTACAGTCACTTGTGATTCAGGCAAATTGGTATATATATGGTCAATAGTTGTTCTATTATCAGTAGTATAGGATGATACCAATTGTCTGTAATTGTTCTCTCTTATAAACAAGTTATTGAGGGGAACTTTCTCTTTTTGAATTAAGTAATTAACATTAAAATCCCCAAGAAAAACATTAAAATCAGAACAGCAACTATTGAGAATTTGGGTCAATGCTAGACACATTTGTCGGACTGACACTTTCGGTGACCCGTACACACCTATGATATTCACATGGGGAATGGCAACAACTTTGATAATGGTTATTTCTACTCCATTGGTGTTTTTGGCCAGTGGATATCCAGGCTTAAAGGGGATTTTAATGTATACAGCTGTTCCACCAAAGGGCCTTGCAGTGAGTATTGCAGATTCACTGTCATTTCGAAATATAGTATACCCACTCATGGCATAGCTGGCATTGCTATCTAAATGGTACAGTCTTGTTTCTGAGAATATATTGATATCCATATTTGAATAGTTTAGGTTACTACGTATGTCTCCAATATGTTTATGCAGAGATCTTGAATTAAGGAAGCAAATTTTAAAAGTATTTGGGTCTAATTCATAGATCGGAGTATTAGAAAGTTTGGTGTGGCGATCTGCACGTAACTGCTGCATGTGAACTTTAACATCATGATTAACAGCTATTTTACTTTCAGAAAGGTCAGTTATGTAAAGTCCATCAATTGTTGTTACTCTGCTGAGTCCTACATAATGCACATGAGGTATTGCTCTTTTGGTGTTAAAGTTAACAGCTATTCTAGTTTCTGTGTCACCTTGTGATCTATGTATGGTTTTGGCTGCTGCAGGTCTTAATGGAAACTGCTTTCCTACAACTTTGGCTGTTCTGTTTCTTCCTACTGCAAATTGTGCAATGATAGGTTTGATAGGAGTTCATGTAGGTTCAATTCCTTGCAAATACAATTGCTTGTTATCATGTCTAGTGTTTTCTCCAACATCAACATGGTCAAACTGTACCCAAATTATACCAGATGGTCTACTTTTGTCATATAATGTAATCTTTTTGGTAATATTACTTGCCCCATTTGTGACACCATCATCAGTTCTTACATTTAATGCTATCTCTGTTCTCTCACCCTCAGCAAGTTGAAGGTTTGAGGCTAACTGCTTGGTTTTTCTAGGATCCAGTGGTATTTGGTTTAATATCTTACTTCTGAGTTCTGGAGAGTTTCTAAAGCTCTAATGGTGTATTTATCACCAGTAGCTGCCATATGGGTAATTGTGAAGAAGAGCTTCCCAAAAAAGCTGTCGGCCGACTGTCGGTAAACTGTCGGCCGACAGTTGGTCGTCTGTTGGCTGACAGGTGGCCGACAGGTTTTGCCCTAAATATAGGCTACCTGTCGGCCGAACAAATGGGGAATATCAGTTGGTTAGTCTCTACAATTTTATGAAATGCACCTCTCTTTAAGTTTGGCAATGTCATCTGTAGTGTGATTACCTTCTCTTAATCTGTTAAGAATTTCAGATATTGTTTACTTTCTCTCTGCCTCATGATTTCCTGTAATTCAAACATGGTAAAAAGTTCTTTCCAGAGGTTGGGAGCAAGAGTTCCATACTCCGAGTCTTTCATGTCTTTAAACACATATCTATCCATAACTGGTTCTAGCTGGAATAAATAACCCAGTGCAATAACACTAACACCCCCAAATGCCTCTTTGCTGCCTTTAATATCTTTTAATCTATTGTTTATTTCTACATTAAACATGGTATTTCCTACCATAGATATCTCATCTAGAAATATTAGTCTAAGTGCATGAAGTTTGCATCTCAAAGTGTTAAGTCTACTAGAGTCTAGTGGTTTGTAATTCTTAAGTGATTGGCATGCTGGTATTTGCAAGGTACTATGTATTGTGTTACCTCTGATAGAAAAAGCAGCTTTTCCAGTATAGGCAAGAAACAATATTTTGACTTCTTGGAAATCTTCTCCATGTCTGGAGTTATAATATTTTAATGCTGCCTGATATAATGCTTTGACAAGATGGGACTTACCCACTCCAGCTCCCCCAGAGAGAAAATAGTAAAATGGTTTGTCTGATATTTTAATAAGATGCAAGACATGATAAAAAAAACTCTTTTTGCTTTTTATTTCGTGTTTGTACTAATTGTCTATAATCATTGTCTTGCAGCTCATTTAATATTAGTGGTTCAGTACTTGTTGTCACAGAGGGAATTCCAACATCTTCTGATAGGTCATAGTTCTCATTGAAGTCAGGATGTAGGTCATGAACACCTTCATACTCATCTTGGTATTCTATATTTTGAGTAAATGGTGCTATTGAATCAAACTGATCATCACTCAGAATATTATCATTTATGTGCTCCTGAATTTTATCAATTTCATCGCTGTAAACAGCCTATTGTTTCATTTGGTCATTTGTGGCATCTTTCATGAGTAAAAATCGGGCCTTATAAGAAGAACAATTGGATATTAAGTCAGTTTCCTCATTTTTCCATGATGTGAAGAGCATAATTAATTCACGGTAGTGTTTCTCTGGGTCTTTTTCTTTGTTAAACCAAACACTTCTAATAATTCTAGCTGATGATCTTTTCTATTTGTTTCCTTATTGCTCCTACTTTCATCAGGAAGGGTATCATCATTTTCATCAATGCCTGTTTCTAAAGGAAGTTTATCTGTGTCATTTTGAAAAGATTTCTTTACATAAGGCTTTTGAGACAAGTCATACCATGCTACCCAATCTGCTAATGTTAGGTGTTCAAGGCTGAAAGGACGTTTTACATATCTCTGCAACAGACCAGTTGTATACACTTCTTAACAATCATCTTCCATTTCTTTAACTTCATTAAGTTGCTTTAGGAGCTGCACTCTTTCATCAGGAGGTGCAGTATTTATGAATACTACTTGTCGTGATGACTTCTTCATAGGGAGCTGGAGAACAATGTAGACAGCTTCTTGTGCACTAATTTCAACACTATTTAAAAATTTGTTTCCAATATCCCTGACTTGTTGCTTGATGTTAGACGCAAAAGTTCACTCATTCCTTTTTGTGCTTTAGAAATATATGATACTATATACATAGCACACGCATAGATGTCAAGAACAAATTGAATATCCATGTTTGCTCTCTATGCTTTAAGGCAAGTTGGGTTGTAACTATTAATTCTTAACTCACTTGGTTCTCTATTTAAAAATATAGTTGGAGAATTAAAAGCTGACCTGATACCTAATCGATAGTTATTTTCAGTAATACTTAGTTTAAGAAGCAGCTCCTCAAAAGTAATTGATTCACCATCCTTTAAATCATTTAGTTGCTTTTTAATAGTTTTCCAAGTTTCTTTATGTTTTTTAATTTTGTGTTGTGATATATCTGAACCTAAAGGATACATGATTTCAGTTGCTCTCATAGGAGGTTGCGGGTAATTAAATCGACATTCACTCTTTGACTTCTTTTGACATGTGTTAGAATGCCTGTAAATTTGTCTGTTCACTAGTTTCTGCAGTTGTGGGTCATCAGTTGGCCATTTACAATCTGATCAATGAACGTTGTAACAGTTGCATTATCAATTCCAAACACTGGTGCACTTTCTAACCATATAAGCATATGGATATGGGGTGAACCTCACTTTGAATTAATCTACATTTTTCATCCCAGTTCATATTTTCCAGATGAGTATCAGTGTACTGTTTGTGGTCAACCAACTCTCCAAGTATTCTGAGCAAATGGATCCACTTAGTTTCTGCTGAAGAGAAACTACAAAATAACGAGGCTGGTCCTAATTGTCTTATCATGGCAACCAAGTCTTTCTTTGCTTTTTCAAAATATGGTGGGGAACCTCTTAATGCTCTAAGAAACTGAAATCCATCATCATGATGAATCAATTTCTCTATTGCTCCTTCTTGTTTAAGTTGTGCTGCATTTAAAGTTCTGCTATTCCCTTTGCACTTTCTAAGAGCAACTTGGGAATTTCCTAATAGTATTTTCATTTGCAGTTTCTTTGTTTTAAAGAGTATGTTTTCAACACACATAGCTGCTCTTCTATCTGACCGCCTCAATTCAGATTTACAAATGTCACTGTAATGCACGCTAACCAATCTCTCTTTATTTTCTGGTCATTTTTGTCCAAGAAATATGCTAGGATATGCCAATTCTTCAGAATATTGATCTCTGAATATGCTTGAAGGTTTATTCCCTTCACCTGGTGCAACATTTAAAATACGTTGACTCTCATTGTCCTCCACAAAATTTGTGTTTGTCAACATGGTGTCAGTAACTCCAGCAGGTATTTCTACTTCATCTTCACTCCACTGATCTTCGGTCTCTACAACTTCATCACAATTAGTATTACTTGCAGTATTAACACAACAGTTAACAATATTTTGTAGCCCTTTGTGTTCATTTTCAATATTTCTTTCATCTACCAAACAATAGTCTCTATATTCTACTCCCCAGACCTGATTAACTGTTATTCCTTCTTGTCTATACAGGCTACTGTTATTTATGAGCCAGTTAGCTGCTTGAATAACTTTATGCGGTCTTACATTGAAAGACATTGCTGAACTTTTGTATTGTAATTTTCTCTTTAAATTTACTTTAATTATACCAGTATCACTGGGTAACCTTGGTAACACATTAACAGTATTGGATACTTCTGCCACTACATTAACTACATTTCCAAGAATTTTGACTTGCCTTCCCCTTGGAGCTTGCATTAATTTTTGAAATGCCAGTCTTGGTGCAAGAAGTCTACATTCAAGTTCATTCAAGTCAAAAAAATCTGGGTTTTTTGGAAATTGCATTCCATTTAAAATAGCAGTAGGAGGAACTTTATTCTTTATTAAGTATTTGTAGCATGTTCTGCAAAGCCACTCTTTATGTTTGACACTTACTTTATTAATAAGGTATTTTTCCCCAGCTGAAGAAACACTGTGTTTATACCATAGCTGGTCACAACAGCTACAGATGTATAATGGACCTTGCGACACTATTTCATGAAACTTTGAAATGTGATGATTCTCATTTAGGTCTTCATCATTACTACTTTTTGCGGCGGTTGTTGCCACTCTAATGTGACATTCTCTATTCTGGTTTGCTACCTCACAGAGACATTGTTTTTTTTTGGTTTTTCTTAGTGGTAGAAGTTTGGTCATCTATCCCAGACAGAACACTGCTATTCCTGTTGTTTGATTTTTGCATCCTACCTTCATCAGTTCTCCTTTTTTTCATATATTCCCTCAGGTAAGGATTGCGATTCCTTTTGGCGCTTACTTCATTGATTTTAGATGTCTGCTTCCTACTTTCACTGGCCTTTTTCTTCTTCCTATATTCTCTCATGTACATGCTTTTTTTCCTTTTTAGGCTGGCATTATATGATTCTTCAGAGACAACTTTTTGTTCGATTTTGTTTAAAATATCAATATGCTGACTTTCTAGTGAACTAGAGCTACACATATATGGTACTGTTGATACATAATGTTCTTCATTTACATGACCTAAATAAATTGTTGTAGGAGGTTGTTGCAATAAATGCGCTGGTTCAATTAAAGTTGTATCAGAAAAATTTTCATTGGATTCTACAATATGAATTCTCAAGTTTTGTGACTCAGCAACTGCTTGAACAATGATTGCATCACACCATGAACCTTGCAGAGACATATTAACCAAATAGTCATTCCATGAACTGTGGGTATTGCTTTCAATGAAATTTTCTGGGTTGACCTGAGATAATTAATACCATCTTGTCTGATTTGCAAGTGGTGACTTGGATCACCATACAACTGATGAGAAACAGCGCTAAAGAAACAATCACCTGCACCACCCACATCAAGGGGTCTCAGTCCCAGCCGATGTAATCGAAAATTTAACAACATGGTGGAGCCTAATGACAATGTAGTTTGAGTGTTGACACCTTGAAGAGGACCTGGATTTAATTAACCTGAAGTCAAAAGCTTCATTCGTGACACACAGAACTTTCTACTATGAGTACTTAATGCTATTTTTTTGTGGTTAAATGAAGGGGCGTGAGTTCCAAGTTTGCTTTTCTTTGCAGTCAGTTTGTTTCATTTTACAAACTTAGTGAAAAATCCCTCACATCTGTTCAGATATCTGACAAAGCAGAACTTAAAATCAGTAGCAAAGCTGTACAACTAAGAAGATTTAGGATTATATTTCCTTATAGAAACCTTAAATTTGCTTCTAGTTTTTCTTATCTTCGCGGTCTTGAAAACCTTGTTCATCGATATTCTGGACGGCTCTCGGTCTCTACGTCGTTTAATTGTTTTAGCTCTTTTGGAATGCCTGCAAGTATCGGTCCTTTGTAAAGAAAACAAGATACCCAAATCCGTTGATTTTTTTGAATGGACGCTTACATTCCCAAAAGCACTACAGTAAACACCCGCGTATAAGAACCTAGAATTTTTGGGTTCAGGCTGAATGGGTTCTTATATTTTGGGGTAGTTTTTCTGAACTCAGGCTGATTAGGTTCTTAGTAGGTTCTTATTTGTAGGAGTTGTCATAGTGATACCATTCAGAGAACTACTGTAGTACTAGTATGTCATAATGGTTGAACATTTGTATTTTAAAAAGCCAAAATGCCAAGCCTTATATTTTAAACAATAATAAATTCAGTATCATAGGCTACCATATTTACAGTTGTATTTGATAATAACGTAAATTGTTAACAGCAATATAAATATATAAATAAAAACAGCAAAAATAGATAACAACCCAATTTAGGGAATTGAAATTGAACCAATTTGAAAATAATCAAATACAATTTGAAACAAAATGTTAATTTTCTTGCGTATTGAAATAAAGATGCATTGTACTGTACATTAGCTTTTGTATGAATGTAAAGTCTCAAAAGGTATTCCCAGGGTCCATGATTGCAAAGTGTCTAAGTATGTCCATGCACATGACTGTGTGCTCTGAAATGTATTAGGCTCAAGTCCCTGT
>CALNXJ010000003.1:7267500-7302500 GCA_942486045.1 Pocillopora meandrina
AACAGAAACTCTTTGTTAATAAAACTGAAACGAAATGACTGTATTGTATATAACTATTCTTGCATAGATGAGTGAAAGGACATTCATTAAATGTTCATTTAAAAACTGGAATGCAAAGTAATTTACAAATACAATGTTGTAGTTGTTACGACATATTATTTTATTAGTCACATTTGTATGTAACTTTTCTAAATAGATCAATGAAAGCACATTCATGCACTACAATGTTCATGTTGAAACTGTAACTATAACATAATTAATATTTTTTCCCTAGATCAATGAAAACACATGCACTAAATTGTCATGTTGAAACTGTAACTACAATATAATGAATATTTTTTCCGTAGATCAATGAAAACACATGCACTAAATTGTCATGTTGAAACTGTAACTACAACATAATTAAGGAATGCTAATTGTTATTGTAATTTTTTAGCAGTGTGACTTGTATGATTAACTTCACGTTCATGTTAAAACTGAAGCTATAACTGATTAAGAAATGTTTATTTGTATGAAGACTGTCTTTTAGCAGTCACATTTGCATCATAATTGTTAGTTTTTGTTATGTTCATTCAAGTTATTCAGGCTTCAGAATGTTTTTCACATAATTGGATGATCCATCCACTAACATTGTGACATTTTCTGCTGAAAGCAGTGCTTCTGATATTTGATCAGACGTTAGATTCGATTCTTGCTTGTTGTCGATGAGGCTTTTCAAGACATCTGTGAATGCAGTGAACCAGGTTTCCCTTCCATCCACATCGGTACATAGTCTTGCAGACATGGCTTTCTTCGATGCTTTCGTCTTTTGGGTTGCACCACATGATGGGCATTTAATGATGTTTGCATTGATGTCGTATGGCATTTTTCTGTTGTAAGCCTTTATTTGACATTGGAAATAAATGTTTAGTTTGTTGACAAATTTAAATTCTTGGACTGTAACTTTTTTCTCCTTGTTTTCTAAAAGATCTGGTCCTTTGACTTGTTTGAGTTCTGTTTGGACTTCATCAAAGGTTGTCCATGCTTTGGTTCCGAGCATAGTATTTCCTGAATAGTTTTTCACGCTGAGGTTCTTGAAAGTGTAACTTTTCGAGTTCTGGACCTTGTCTATGAGGTCATCCCATATGTGGAGGATTGCGTTACTGGTTGCATCTTCGATAACGCAATCCTCCTTGACCTTTCCATTCTCGCTATATCTTTTTTTCACTTCTTTGGCCAGCGTTTGGCCAAGAGTTCATAATGCATATTTATATCAAACCAGGAGGACAAAGAGGATATTCTGGACATACAATAAATCTACCTCAAAATGTCAGTGAATGGGCTCAATCACTTCCAAGATACCCCAAAGATTTATCAATAATTATTGTTAGAGCTAAAGGAAAGGGAAATTTTGTTAAAAACCTTTCAGTAAAAAGGCAAGTGGTATCAGATGCAATTCACTGGCTCATTAAAAATAATCCACATTATTCAGACATTGAATTAAATTATAACGCATTAAATTCTTTACCAGAAAATGGTGCACCATTTTCCTCTGGAAACTACTGAATGTCAAGGAGGACAATGGGCAATTTCTTGTAAATCAAACCACAACTTTGCTACAAATGACCAACAGCGATGTAACTTTCACAAGTACCCCATCGTCGTCTTTGTCAGATAATGCCAAACAAAGTAGCCCCGCAGTAGCTTCAAACATCACGTTGAATCAGCTGCCAACACTTACAAGAAATCAGAAAGTTAATGTCACCGGAATCCTAACTCTTGGTGCGCCAGCTATGCATGAGCTGCACGTGATTCTTCGACGAAATAGACGTCGTCCACGTGATACAATTGTGTTGTGTGCATTCCAATTTATGGACCGCCACTTCTGCATGAACTGCACGTGATTCTTGACATTCTTAGCTTCAAGAAGGCGAAATTTACATATTATTTGAGCCCTTCAACTACATTAAAGATCATTGACTATGGAACGTGAAACAGCTATGCTTTGGTGAGAATTGTCTTCTGCTTGGTGTTGGTTTCTAGTGGTCAGAGCGCCTGTGCTCAAATTACTGCTGCTTCGTGTTTGTCTCGCGTGGTCAAAGCGCCTATGCTCAAATTATGTCCTTTCATTTCATTGGTTCTTAGTGTCCCTAGGGACAAATATTTGGAAGGACGACTTTTTTTGCTAAATTCGAGTCACTGCAAGGCTATATAACTGCCGCGCATGCGTTTGTAACCAATGTTGAGATTAGGATTGCAGGCTCCGCTGGTCGCCCGCAATAAGCCACAGGTTTCTCCGATGGTTCATTACTCAAAGGCATTCTCAGTTGAACGACAGCAGATTTTCTAGCTCTGTGCGATCCATTTTCAAAATACAGTTTCTTCAATCCTTTTATGGGCTCTACAGTCCCAAAACAGAGCTCAATTTTACCCAAAAGGGAATTAATAATTCCCAAATGGACCTCAACTCTCCCCATAAGGGGCTCAATTATCGCCAAACGGGGCTCAATAATCCCCAAATGGGGCTCAATAAACTCCAAATGGGGCTCAATACTTCCCAAACGGGGCTCAATAATTGCATTTATGAAAGTGTGGTCAACATCTTGTTGGCGCCAGCTGCCTTGATGGATCACCTGAAAGTATCTTGTTAAGCCTTTCCCTCGTTCACATTGAACTGTGCTTTGAAAACTGTGGCATAATAAGAAACAAACTTTGAGGAAATTTATTATAAAGACTCCACAAAAGACCGCTTCACTTACCTACTTCACCAATCACGGCGTGGGTTTGACTGCGCACAACGTTGAAAGAAAACATCACCTTTTCATCGACTTGTTGTTTTCTTCTCGTTTCCAAATTCCATTGGTCTCGACTATTCCTCGCTCTGTTTTTTTCTTGAATGGGATTCGTCTTAGTTTTTTTGTTTCCAACTCCCCGCAATTATAAATCGATTTGTTTACACATTTTTTTGGTTAACATTTTCTTTCCCCTTTATGTCGACCATCACAAAATGTATACTTTAATGTGGCCTTACTAGTATGACCTCGTAATTTGTGGTATATGAAGTATTTTTCGACATTTTTTGCACTCTTCCATAGGTGTCTTCTTGCTAAAGCACTAGACACCAAAAATTGCTGCTGTGAGACAATTTGCTGACAGGTGCACCCTTCAGTCATTTTACTACCCTTTCAGTCATTTTTGTATTTCTTTCTAACACAGTCACTATTCACATTTCAGTGTAATGATGTTGAAGTAAAGACAACTACTTGTATTATCTGACCGTGTATTTTCTTTGTTTTCATCTGCAAGATGATCACCTATCAAAGATGTGGTCTTTGCTGTTTTAGATGTGGAGAAATCAACTTATCAGTGATTTAGTAGAAGCTTGTTTTCAT
This sequence comes from Pocillopora meandrina, assembly GCA_942486045.1. Classification (NCBI taxonomy): domain Eukaryota; kingdom Metazoa; phylum Cnidaria; class Anthozoa; order Scleractinia; family Pocilloporidae; genus Pocillopora; species Pocillopora meandrina. The sequence goes on from CALNXJ010000003.1 coordinate 7,270,872, forward strand.
ACTGATTTGTGTCATCATAAGGGTGATTCTGGAGAGAGTAACATTCGTAGGGTTTATGTTAAACAGTTTTCCAACAAAGAAGCTGTTTTGACTTAAAAAATTGCACAATGAAATATAATAATTAATAAGTTTCATTTATAGACCTTTCAGAACTTCTTTAATAACAGAATGGTTTTATCTTTCACTGTAAAAAAAAAAGCATCAAGACACAGCATCATGCGTTTCTAAGAACTTTATAATTAATTAAAGTGAATTATGGTCACCTAGGCTTTGTTGACTGTTTCGGTTTAAAGTGATGGGGTCACCACTATTATCTTCCAAGACCAAAGATCTCGTAATAAGTCCGTAAGTCTCGGCAAACCAAAGAGCCTGTTCTGCTTTTTCCCTGCAATACTAGATTGTGGATTAGTGTTGATTATCTTTCTGTTTTTAGTCAGCAATAGTCAAGAAACTTTCATGAAATTTATTTCCAATAAGAAATACTGTAAGAAGCAAGGCAAAACTCGTTTTGAGCTTAAGACAAAACTGGTCAATTTGTAACCAAAGAGTTAGAATCGCTGAAGGATTATTATGGCTAGATTAAGAACAATTTTAGTCGATTTTCACGACATTTTGAAATGACTGTTAGTGAATCGACTTTGTAGTGAATACTATTAGAGGTGACCCAAGCTCATTTCTTACTCCAAAAATACGTTCGCTTAATTCCCATACAAGGGTATATCATTTATACTGTTATGCAACAAGGATTCCCATGCGTGAGCTTGGGTTACCTGTGATCAGATGTATCTATTTTACCTCATGTCCTTCAGGTGACGTTGGCTCTGTCTCATTGCTACACTATTTGTGCCTCGGCCCTTGTGTGTGGTATTGAGTGTTTTCAGCTTCATCATAGCATTGTAAAGCACAGATGCTTTTTCTGAAAGATAACGAGAAAATTACTTACTTAAAAAGGAGCAAAGGGATTAGTTCTAAAGAAACTGTGGTGCTGTGTTGCTGGGGAAGTGGATTGATTTGAATTTGGAAAATTTTAGGTGAAGTGGTCACTGCGGATTAATCATTCATCATGGCAAGTTTAAAAAGGGGATATTAGCTTTGTTGAGCCCTTTTGGAATAATTAAAGTTTCCTCATCTTAAACTTCAATTCTCAGATTCTTACATTCTTCTGCCAGGTCCTCTTTTCCTTTCGTTAACTCCTTGATGATGCCTTGGGGACTTTGGGAAATCTTGTCTGGGTGAAGCCATTTACCAAAGCTGTAGACATGTGAATGAAGGCAGGGTTGATTGGGGATTCTGTGAGCTCTTAAGAGAGCTCCCAATCAATGCACTGCATTTCTATGAGGCACAATTGTGTTCTAATGATATAGTGTGTTAACAGAGATGTTTATAACTCTTTTCAATTTAAATTTGGGGCACTCGTGTCACACAGCTTCCTAACAATGCATCATTAGGCAAAAGTGCATCCTATTGTCTACAGAGGTGGGGCAAAAACTCTCTTGGAACTCTCTTGGGAGTCCAAAGGAGACAACTTTTGAGGGCATTTAGGACATTTCAGTGTAGCTTTTGGAGATGATCCTTTTTAACTCATGAATTGCGCGCATGCGCAAGAGCAAGTTATAGATACGATGTGGGGAATGGCATTCACTCGCTCGCTTGCTCGATTGGTCGATTCCTGTAAACTTTTTTTAGATTTTAGGCTTTTGAGTGCATTTGATAGTTTTTGGCGAGCAATAAACAGACAAAATGGCGACCTTTGTTGCTAAGAATAGTGGTGGGGTGAAAAAGAAGCCAATGATAATCTTAAAAGAGTTTTTTTTTTTCGTTTTAGTTTCAACTAGCGGCGCCAGCGACTGACAGGCATGCAAGGATTCACACTGAAATAACAGAACAACCTTCGTTTTTCATAAAATTGTAATTTACAATCCTTGAACTTGAAAACAATCCGAAGATTCATACAAAATATCACTTACTGCGAAGCGCTCGGAGTTTACAGATGTTCAAAAGCTTTTTCTGTTATAGCGTGAGATTGAGGACAAAATTTAACATTTCGTTTCATTGCGTGTGTTTTTCCTGTGTGAAGTAACAAAAGATGCCGGCGACTGACGAAATAACAAGTTAACACGAAAATCAAATAACACCTAAACAAACAATTTTAGCTACCGATTTTCAGTGGATTTTTAAAGAACAATTTTCTTTTAAGTTTCAAGACAATTTGAAGATTCAACATACATACAACGTACTAAAATGCGAAAGTTACACACCACAAAATTGATAAATAGGCCTGAAGTGAAATACTATCTTGTTATTGATTATACGTTGCCTAGCACGTGACTTAAATCTACCCAGGCGGAGATCCAAAATGACGGTGGCAGGCTTGGCTTAGTTATATCGCTCAAACCTCGTTCCCGTTTGTCTCATTTGATAAAGAGGGAATCGTTAATGTTTTCATTAAGACAGTATTGCCTTGATTTTCTAATATTTACAACGAAAGACAGTAAATTTCACTTTTCACCCACATTTACTTCCAACCTTTTCTTTTGAAACAAAAATGATAGACATTTAAAACACATGACATCATCCACCTTGTCAAATGTAATAGCATGATCATTTCAATTGTAATGCCTTCTTATCCCAACGTTACTTTGTTTCTTTGCTACATTAGCGAACACTGAACTACTGCTCGTACTCTAGATATGGCAATCAACCACAAAATTCCCTAAACCAGATAACATTAAACATAATCTAAAAAATCATGTGTCAATTCACGAGTTTGCTCACAGAGCACTTTGATTTTTATGACACTTGTGGCCATTGTATTAACGCAAAACTCGCCAAATCTTAGTTGAGATATCAAACTTACTTTACCAGAGGGTACCTTAGTCAAAAAGTACTTTTGTGGAGAAAAAAAAATCAATCTGAATACTCATCAGTTCATATTCCCATATGAAAGCTAAGTGAAATGGCTGCATTTTCAAGATCAATATGATTAAACTTATCAAAGAGCAACGACTTGGATGAGCATCTTAAATAAAAGCTGATCACCTCTTCTACAAAAGTTAGAGGGAATCTTATTGCTAAGTGGGTGGAGTTGTGTAAAAATTGGTAAAACTCATTAGGCATTGGGCCATTTTTGGCCATTTTCTTTATTGTTTCATGAGTTGAAATGAAACAGATGCATTACAGTAATAGGCAAACTTCTGATGGAAAAAGTGCTTCTTGTGGGTGAGAACATGGCTGAGGAAACCAACATGGCTGCTTGGACCACGTGAATTAACAAAGGCATGATCAAGATTTAAGATTTCGCACACAAAACTCGCTCTATCATTGCAAAAAACAGTGGCATGAACGTGGGTCAGGTGTTTCTCGGTGTGAAACAAAGTGTAAATTTGAAAAAAAGCTAAAAAGGTGAGTAAAAGGAGAGAATGGGCTGAGACACATCTAAACACCATTGCGACCACTGACTGACGAAACAGTCAAGGTCATGGCTGCAGTACTGTCAGGGAGAGCGAGATCACATTTCTCTAGATCATTTTGCATGGCATTGGAATAGACAATCTCCACTTGTGACCCTGACATAACCTTTGCTCAGACAGACACCATGTCTCTGGAATTGCTTTTCTCCAGAATTGCTCTTCTCCAGAATGTCTATTAGTAATGAATCGGTGAATCAGCCAGGGATTGCTTTTCATGGGAATGAAAGGTATTTGGTGTCTACAATTCTGGATGATCTAGTCATTTTGCATTCTGTCCTGTCAGGCTGAAATTTGTTTTTGGAGGCTGATGTTTACAGTACCAGATTCTTGGAAAGTTCTTTCCCCTTGATGGAGTAATTTAAGTTACCGTTAAAACATACAACTGTTGTATGTGTGGAATTTTCCAGTGTCTTAAAATCGGAAATAATGTGAATTTCCCAATGCAGGCATATGTAGACATAGCCATCAACGTTTACACCTTTTGCGGGAGAAGCCATCGCAAATCACATTCGATCAATACAAACATCTTTAAACACCATGGATTCTAGCAGACCACAAATAACACTTCTTTGGTGATACTTTGTGGCATGAAGTATGACAACAGGCATGCACAGTGATGTGCAACTGCTCTTTTGAAGAATGCAGGCTCTGAGAATGTCTCCATGGAAATGGGGTTAACACAGGAAGCCCACAGAACTGAATCACCTCAACCAACACCAGTTTCAAGTCAGATAGTTATTTTGTCTACTTTGTCGTTTTAGGTGTAGTTTGGTTTCGTTGATTACATATTTAGTCATTAATTAAACCAAACACTTGCAGTCATATGTGCAAGTTTTCAATACAACAGAAGAGGAGTTATCTAAAAAGTATAAATTTCTTTACAAACATTAAACTAGATAAAGTTAAAAAGAGATCTATTTACGAAGCAGCGTTTAAAGCACTCTGCATGAATACATGGTAGCATATGGTCATGACCATGTTGACATAAATGTTGACATGTATGTCTGTTCGGTAGAAGATCTGACAAACAATGTGTATCTGTAGCTGTGATTTTTTTCCATAGTTGTCTTTCCCTAGTTTGAATTACACAGATAAATTATACACTTGTGGTGATTGTACTTGTGGTGATTGTACTTGTGGTGATTGTACTTGTGGTGATTAAAAACTGGCTGTAAATCAACATTAGCAGCAAACCTTAATCCAGCTATAAAGTAATTGACGATAAAACAATTATTAATTGGTCGTTGAAGGTGTAATTCATAATCTGGATCAGGTGAAATAGATAATACTAAGTAGTACTGGTCCTCTGTTACACCAGTGGAATTGAAAACATCAGTCTCTGTCACTGTAGAGTCATAATTTGGTTCACTTGGATTGAGTACATGATCTATCTTGTCTTTAGCTAAAGCAAGAGTTTCCCTTTTTTCAAGTATGTTTGTTTTCATGTCTTCCATATCATCTGAGACAGGTTCAGCCAAAAACTTTTGATTGCTTGAATGAGTTGACAGAGTCATTGGACAGATTCACTTGAAGCTTTACCTTGATTTTTGGTAAAATCTCACGGCCCCCTTTTGCAGCCTAGTTCATTGCTTTCACTGTGCGGAGAAAGGAATCTCCAAGGATAGTGGCTACTGGGCATTTGATGTAAACTTAATACAGTGATATGTTTGTGCACTTCATGTTGTTAGTTTTTTTAGTTGACTTTGTTGTTTTGTTCGTCCTTTAATCCAGGAGCAAACTGAATTACTGCTAATGCATGCCAGCCTTACTGTATTTAATTCATATTAAAGGCTGTATTACTTTTATTTGTCAATTAAGATGGTCTACAGTTAATATTATATTTCTTTTCCACCATAATGGATTTGCACCCGCACAGAGTTGTGAGATATACTTACCATATGATCTTTTACTTTTCACACAGACTTGTGGGATTTGGAAGCTTATTCAAGCACACAAAAAATAATTTGAACATGAAAACAATTGTAGCACAAAGCACACAAGCAAATAATTCAGACATACAAAAATAATTCATGCCACAGAAAAGTAATGCTGAACACCATAAAAATAATTTGACTGTAGACAAAAATAATAAACCCTATTTTGACTCTTAGAAGTTGAGTGCATTGAATCAAGTTCATGTAACACCATTTCTGAATCCTTAATTTTCTCTCAGACCTGCCACAGGGCTCAATTGTTTTCTCTAGGAAGCCTTTCTAAATTACCATCTACTTTTTCCTTTAATTCCTTGGACTCTAATACTTCTTTAAGAAAGTGCTTCCTGAGCTAAAATAATTCTCTCAATTGCTCCTCCAGAAGTTTGCAGTCTCATTGCAGGGCAGGAATTTCCAATTTATTAATACGTTGAAGTTGTAAATGGGTCAGTTGCTGTTCCCATGACTGTTTAGCGGACTGGAGAGCACTCATTAGCTAAGAGATTGTGTACTCTTTTCCTTTTTGAGTTTGAGCTCTAACTTTGGTTCCAGCTGGAACTTCATCTTCCAATTCTTCATGACGGTCTGTGGAAGGCAAAGAAGAAACAGGAATTGCAACTGTAATGGATCTGCCCCCATATTTGCAGATGAACTAGCCATAAATGAACATTAAGTACTCTAAACAACTATGAGTGTCACTTTCATCCCTCCAAGAAAATCATAGCTCCTTCAAAACTTGAAATGTTTGCAGAAACTATTATCATATGTTTAACTTATATCAACACATTGATCAATGAATGTACAATCCAGTATGATTTATTCCACTAGTGTTCGATAACATCAAATCAAAATACAAACAAAAAGCTAATTTAAGCAACACAAAAGTGCTAAGGTGGCGCACAATAGTTGCATTACAAAAAACACATGAAGGCAAGATAAAACTGACAATAATCAAGGTACAACTTAAATAAAATAAAATTAAAGGAAAACAAAATGATGCTTACCGACTGTCCTCTCTGTGTGGCAAGAAAAGTTGGGCCTAAAACAGTGAAAATCGCAGAATAGTGACGAGTTTAAAAGAATCCACATAAGTTACACGACAGTTATGATGACTACCTACCACTGAAAAATAGTTACCCAATGCGTACACAAGTCTACAGTAAAGTTGAGTTATTTGTGAGTAATACGTTTGTTTGAGCTGTGTCAAGAAATGAAAACAGTGTTGTACTCGTAGCTGGTTTGAAAAAGAATGCCCAACGAATTGCATAGGTTCATGATTCATTGCTTGAAGGAAAAATATTACTTCCAAAATGATGTTGATCTAGCGAGGGAGTGGCATCAGATAGAATGTTTCCTGGGAATAGTTGAAGCAGTTTCTTGGCTGGATTACCACTTACCACAGTGTGAAATGCATGATTATGCAGATGGTTTTCTGGTGATGTTGACATAGCAGACTTTGTTTTTACTTTGTGTTGTGATCGTTGTAATATCAAGTTTATGCTGTTTAGATGTGCAAAGAGATATTCTGGGGATCCAAATAAACCTGGCAGAAAGTGTATCAAGCTACCAGGTGAGATACATTTAATCCATCGTTGTAATTAAGATGCTACGCATGAGTTCATTGTAAACAAGAATACAATAAACTGATTGCTCTCATTTTTGGGTTTAAAAATTGTTATGGAAACTTCTGACTGGACAAGAAATTTCTTTTAAGGTGAAGGTATCTGCGTGGTAATTTCTGCTCAGAGTATGATGAAGAATTAGTGTGCTTCTCAAGAAAAATAATATGTACCTCACTTGGAAAGCCTTTGATGGTCTCTGTCAGCAATTTTCTATTGCTTGCTTCTGTAGTAACGAGGTGGACATTCCTTGAAATCTCGGTTTAGATAAATACCTAAACAATGAACATAAAATTTCCCTTAAATCAACTAATGATTTGTTATGAAGTGTTATGATCAGGCCAATGAAAAGAACAAAGACAGAAGGAGATGATGTTAGGTTTTGCTGCTTTGCCAAGGCAAAGCAACAACCAAGAATAAGTTGGTCTCGAGGAAATGGCAAGACCTTACCCAGCAGGGCTGTTGTGTCTGGAAAAATCTTGTTAATTAGTAAAATAAGGAAAGAAGACGAGGGAGACTACGTGTGTACTGCGAGAAACATATATGGCTCCAAAACTGGTTCAACACAGCTGAGGGTACAAGGTTAGATACTTAAAAAAATTTTTATGAGAGCATAGAATGGAAGGATGTTGTGGAGAGGAACCGTTTGTGTATAAAATCGCATGGGCCCGGATTAACTTCACGTTTTCCCAAAATGTTTGAGGGAATCGCATTCGCACACGATATTCGGGCAATTAAGCCCTTTCAATGCCGCCACAAAAGTCAAAACAAACATAACTGAAAAACTGATTTTGTTTGGATTAACCTTTGCTTAAAGAACAAAGAACGCAAATATGGTGTTTATTCAGTGGGTCAGTTGTTTGGTGCAGTGGATTCTCTTGTATAACAGGAACACTTTAGATGGTTGGACAACGTTTAACGAAGAATACATAAAATATAAGATTATTAGTCTATTGAAACGTGAACAATTATTGTAGAAACAAGCAAATGCAATCAAACATATGCAAGATATGCAGCTTTTAGTTGACACTGCTCACAGTTCTGTGTGACAGGAAATTCTAAAACCAACGAATATACAACATGTTACCCTACATGTAATTTACAACTTCAAAGTTGTTCAGAATGACTTACACTGTAGTGTAGGAAACTACAAACAAAACTGAACCTGTTGCATGAAAGTCAGAAGGTAAGAAATATCTTCAGTGAGCATTGCAAGCAACACTTTTCATAATTCAATACAATACAATACAATATAATACTTTATTTATACACGTAACAGGAAGGAGCTCCTGAGTGCTCATTAAAACATGTGTGTATTAATGTAAAACAATAAAATTGTACAAAATGTAAAAGGATAAAATTAATCAATTAATTAATAAACGCTACCTAAATACTACCTAGTAATAATCTATGCACAAAATTTAACAACTTTAAAAATTTAAAAAGTTCTTCGAGTCATATGAACATTAACAGCCCGCTTAAAAGATACGGTGTCTTTGGACTTTAACCGTTGGAGGCAATGCATTCCACAGTTTACTGACTAAAAAGGTAAAAGATCTATGCATGTACTCCAAGTTGAATGGGGGAAGTTCCAACCTGGTGCTGAGCCCACATAAGTTAAGACTACCCCTAAGATCTTAAGTGTATCTTGCTTCTCAACCTTCACATTATTGAGATGAAATTCATATCCATATTATGATGGCCTGATGGCAACAGCTTGCGTTTTAGCGGCATTAATCTTAAGGTAATGTAATCTGAACCATCTTGATAGCACGCTGAGGTCAGAGTTAATAACACACTGCAGAACTGTAGGTGAGACATCCGAGGCGTATTCTGTCGTGTCATCAGCATATAGCCTTAAGGAAGTATTAGAAATGAAGTAATTGAGATCATTAACATACATATTAAATAAGAGTGGACCTGACAAGGATCCCTGTGGTACTCCGGTTGTTGTAGTTCTCCATGGAGAATATACTCCATCAAGTTTAACTATTCATCTTCTACCTAAAAGATAGGCTGTCATAAGTTCCAAGGCATCATCTGTAAAACCATACACTTTCAGTTTGGTCAGCAGAAGTGGGTGACAAACCCACGTTTCTTCAGTTATGAAAGAACGTTCAAAAATGCAATTAAAAAAATCAACAAATAACTGATTGGTACTAGGGAAAAGTTTCAGAGTCGACAAATTGCTTGGAGCATGGAGAGTGTATTAACACGCTTTTATGTTAGTGTTTAGGTTGTAAAGTCCTTAGCGTCCTACAAGCTTTGTACTGAGGAGACAACTTTTGTTTTTCGGTTGTAAGAGATGTTCTGTGTTGGTAGACTTTGGAGGCTGGTCATGTGAAGACTTGGTTTCTCAAACTGCTAGAGGAGGTTTGGTTGCTCAGATTGCTGGTAGAGGCTTGGTAACTTGGAGTGCTGGTGTAGGCTTTGTTGCTCAGAGTGCTGGTAGAGGCTTGGTTGATCACAGTGCGGGTAGAGGCTTGATTGCTGAGACAGCTGATGGAGGTTTGGTTGCTTGGATTGCTATTTGGGCCTTGATTGCCCAGAATACTGGTATAGGCTTGGTTGCTCAGAGCTTGGGTAAAGGACCAATTCATTATATTGCTAGTTAGCACCTGATTTCTTGTAGTGCTAGTAGGAGCTTTGTCAGCCATAGCTTGGAAGAAGGCTCACAGCCACTACTACTGGTGGAGGATTCCCAGTTCATTGCTATAGTAGAGTCTTGGCTGTCCATGGTTGTGGGAACTAAGTTATATTAATAGCTGTGCATGATTCTGGTGGTGTTTTTTGCCCTTATTCTTGGTAGGAATGCCTTTAGTAGATTTTTCTGAACATCTCACTTTTGCATTCATGGTTGTCTAAAATGAAATGACAACAAAGACAACAAAATCAGTAAGTGAGCAATCTTCAAGTTTTCAAAGACAGTTTACTTTAGTGAATCATGCTGTTCAAGTGTTAAACAAACTGGCTCGTGATCAGCAAGAGCTCGGCACAGTTGCTGGACCAGAATCCTTTGTGATTGATAAACTACTATTATGCTTACATTTGGCAAAACCTTGCCACTGTAATCTCAATACCATTTCTGTTGTGTCGAAAAGGAAATTCTGGTAAGAGTTCTAGTCTGTTGTATATAGCCATGCCACCATAAGGCCTATTAGTGCCCTGAGACTGACCATCATTCCTGAAAAAAGTAAAGCAATCTATAGCTTACATATCATTCATGTCAGATTGGCAAAATCTTGTCTCAACAAACATACACATGTCAGATGAAATGTAATACAGATCACATTGAACATCATCTATATGTTTATGAAGGGACCTAGCATTTAGAAAGCATAGTTGGATTGACTGATTGGTTTGTTTAGATGGAGGTGACATTGTAATCTGCAGACTACTGTCAGTGCACAAACGACTCATTTCTTGGATTACATTCTTGTTAACCATTATTTTATCTTCACAAAGATCAGTAATGTATAAGCCATCTATAGTGGTGACTCTGCTGAGGCCTATGTTATGAATGTGGGGTGTGTGATCTATGAATTGTTTTAGCAGCTGCTGTTTGTAATGCGAACTGTTTCCTAACAACCTGAGCTATTCTATTTCTACCAACAGCAAACTGTGTGGTGATAGGCTTGTTTAGAGTCCACTCTTGTTTGATCCCTTGTGTATATAAATGTTTGTTGTCATGACAAGTTTTCTCTCCAACATCAGCCTGATCAAACTGGACCCAGACAAACTCCAGATGGCTTTCCACATTGATGTAGTATTATTTTTTTGACAATATTACTAGCACCATTAGCCATTCCATCTTCAGTCCTAATATTTATAGCTAATTCTGTTCTTTTACCCTCTGCTAATGAGAGGGTTGACACAATCTGCTTGGTTTTTGGATCATTTGGAATTTGCTTCATGATTTTCTCTCTAAGCTCTAATGAACTGGCACCTAAAACACTATCAAGAGCTTTTATTGTATGTTTGACACCAGTTGCAGCTTGATGTGCTTTATAAATAAACTCATTTACCTTTTTGAATAAAGAAATGAGGGATGTTCTTAACTTGGTTGTCAAGGTGATTCCAAACTTTTACAGTGGCAAAGCGAATGTTGAATTTACCATAGTTTGTTTTGATGGTATTAATGTAATAGGTTGATTTAGAAGCAAGCCTGGTATTGTAAGAGTGCATGGATGCTACTGTTTGAAAAAAATTTGCAAAGGAAGATGGAAGAAGATCATAGTAATAGTGATACACAAAAAGTGCATTGTGAAGGATAACAAGATCAGTTAATGTAAGAATCTCTAATTCCTTAAAGAGAGGCTGAGATTGTTCATCTGGTTTTGAGAAAGTTATGGTATGTATAGCTCTCTTTTGGAGAATTATTGAAGGTTTAAGATTAGAACTATAAGTATTGCCCCAAATTGATAAACCATAGGTGAGGAAGGGGTAAATAATTGAATAATGTAATTTATGTAATATGTTTCTGTTTGCATAATATCTAACTTTTGATAGTACTTCAATACCTCTTGAAACCTTCTTGCTCAATTTGTGTAAGTATGGTTTCCAGTTCAAATTGGAGTCAAAAATGAGTCCTAAATATTTAACTTGATTATCAGATTTAACAGATGTATTGGAGATTCTAAGATTCAACTTATGAGCTATTCTTCTTTGTGGAGAATGGAATACCACAAAGCTGGTTTTTTCAATGTTCAAAGATCATTTGTTAGCATACAGCCACTGGCTTACCTTTTCTAACTCTACATTTAAGTTGGTTTCTAGATTTAGAATGTTAGAACTATTAAGAAGCAGGTTTGTATCATCAGCAAAAAGGTGAAATTCTAAGATATTGGAGCATTTAGGCATATCATTTATGTATAAAAGAAAATGAAGTGGGCCAAGCACTGACCCCTGTGGTACTCCACATGTAACAGTTTGGTAGTCAGAATTAGTACCAAACAAAGAGACAAACTGTCTTCTGTTACTTAAATAAGATGCAAGCTAATGATTTGCAACACCTGTATGCCGTAATACTTCAACTTGTTTAATATAATTCTATGGTCACCTGTATCAAATGCGTTACATAGATCTAAGAAAATGCCACAAGAGTTGGTGCCATTATCGATTGATCTTTGTATCTTATCGGTCAAGAGGAGAATAGCATGGGTAGTCAAATGCATTGATCTAAAGCCAAACTGGTTATTGTGTAGAATAGAAAATTTATCAAGATAGCTAATAATCTTATTATACATTAATTTTTCAATTACTTTATTAAATATGGAGAGTAAGGAAATAGGTCTATAGTTGGAGACTAAAAAACTGGACCCTTTTTTGTGAATTGGAACTACTCCAGCTACTTTAAATTGACCAGGCACCAAACCAGTAAAAAATGAGCAATGAAAAAGCAGCTGAAGAGGGATTGATAAAACACCTTTTAAAGCCTTAAGATAGGAGCTTGAAATACTAAATGGGCCACAAGCCTTGTGTAGTGACCTAATTATACTCTAAATTTCTTTTGAATTGGTAGGTGATAAGAAGAAACTAGAGACCTGTGGTTTATCTAGATAACAATTAAATGGTACATTTGGCTTAGGTACAGCTGATGCCAAGTTTTTTCTTCATGTTACAAATCATATATTTCATTGAAATTAGGATGCAAGTCCTGAATTCCTTCTTCTTCATCTTGGTATTCACTGTTTAGTGCTAACGGTGCTAAATGGTCAAATCTACTTGAATCTTCATCTTCAGTAGCATTTAGCTGCTTCTCAATATCATCAAGGGCATCTGTACAAATAGCATAATGCTTTTTTTTTTTGTTCCTCTATAACATCTTTAAGAACAAGATATCTTTAAAAGTAAGATGAGGAACTGCTGAGCAAGCCAGTCTTCTCGTTTTTCTAAGGTGTGAAAAGCATATTGAGTTCTCTGTAGTCCTTCTCAGGGTCAGTTTCCTTGTTGAAGAAGGCACTTCTAGATGATCCTAGCCTTCACTCACTTCTTACACTTTGGCGATTGATTGGTGTTTTCACCTTCATCATCGTTGTTGTCATCATCATAAGTCTCAAATCTACATCAATCTTCAATGATTTTTTCTGAAATCTCTTGCCACGTGAATCATACCAGGCAGCCCAGTCTGCTAGGGATACATGTTCAAGTTTTGTAGGTCTGTTAGTGTATCTTTTCAATAAACCACTTGTTTAAACATCTTCATCATCCATTTCATTGATGTCATCCATGGTTTTTAAAAGATGAACTCTATCTTCAGGTGGAGAAGTAGCAAAAACAACTTCATGGGAAGATTTGCTTGTTGGAAGCTGCAACAGAATGTAAACAGCTTCCTGCACACTGATCTCTTCGCTATTTAAAAAGTGATTTCCAATATCTCTCACTTGTTGTTTGGTAGTAGAGTTGCATTTTCGAGCCTCTGCACAGGCATTCCTTAGAAGCTCACTCATTCCTTTTTGTGCTGTTGAAATGTATGATACAATGTACATAGCATATGCATAAACATCTAACACAAACTGGATGTCCATATTGGCTCTCCAGGCTTGAAGGCATGCTGTATTATAGATATTAATACGTAGCTCATTTGGCTGTCTTCAAAAATATTGTTGGGCATTTCAGAGATGACGTAATAGTTAGAATGTAGTCTTTTTCACTGACACCAAGTTTAATGAGTAATTCATCAAAAGAGATATTGTCACCCTCTTTCATGCTATTTAACTGCTGTTGCATTGATTTCGAACAGGCTTTGTGTTCTGCTACAGCACTAGTTTGAGTTTCACCATCAATTAGACATAAAATCCTTGTGCACTTCATGGAGGGTTGGGGATAATTGAAACGGCATTCAGCTGTAGTACCTTAACGGCATGTATGAGAATGCATGTGCATTTGCTGAGAAACAAGTTGAAGTAATGTTGGATCGTCAATTGGTTTTGAACAAGTTATGATGCTGTCAATGAATGCTGTGACGTCTTCATCATCATCATCATCATTTACACCAAATACTAGGGCATTTTCAAGCCAGATAAGCATGTGAATATGTGGAGATCCCCTTTGTTGGTATTCAACTCGGTAAAACTAGTCAGCTATTCTACCTAATGGTGCTTCTTTAGCCATAAGAAATTTTTGTAGGAATTGGCTTACTTGATAGTCAGTGTCTGCCACTGAGCAGCCTGTATTACCATAGATGGTCTTACATTTAACAATAGGGCAGAACTTTTATATTGTAACTTTGGTAAAAGTGAAGAACAGTTCCCAAAAGATACTGTCAGCTGACAGTCAACCAACTGTCAGCCGACAGTTTTCTTAATGTTGCAGACTAAAGTGTTGGCCAACACTTGGCTGTCTGTTACCTGTTGGTGACCTGTTGGCAATGTGTCGGTAAGTCATGTGCTGGAATGATTGCAAACAGTTACTTATTTATTGCTTCAACAACTACTTTGAAATGGGAAAAATTAATTGCAGAGAGATAATTAGTATGGCTATTGGGTACCTTGCTTGCGTTGGCTGCCGAAACATGCCCATATTGGTTTGATTTCAGTTGTCAGCCACATTGAAAATTTTTCCTAGTTTCCAATCCCCTAAACAACATGTCCTGCCTGTGAAACCCCATTAATAATTTTTTTAAAAAATTTATTTAAAAGTTTCATCTATGAAACCCTGTCAATAAAGTTTTTATTTGTTCTGAAGTTTACTCTTTTGGTTCATTCACTTTTGTAAAGTTGGTGGCTCCTAAGGAGCCATTTTTTTCATTTTTGAGCTGGATTACATCATAGAACTTGGATCAAAGGTCAGTGGAAGTAATCTACCCTCCCTCCACATGGTAGTCAACAATGGTAAATACCTTCTCCAACTGCTGGACTGAACCAGTGTGTTCATGGGTGACATGCTTGTGCTCCCTGGCATCAACAATCTTTCACTCTGCAGTTGCGACAAAATCACAGATGGTGCTGCAGGGGAATTGTGCTAGCTGGAAGGTATTGGCCATACTGCTCTGCTCTTTGTTAAGGATGCCAAGTATTACTCCACAATGGGTTTGTCTAGGAATGTCCAGCAGATAACTGCAGAAAGTGTAGATCAGTCAGGGCTGGATCTTTCTTTGAAGACTCCAAGATTCCACTCGCACAATGGTTGTACATCATCTATCTGTTAAGGATAGCCAAACATGGGAGCTATTGTTCACTTTTACTGTAACTTTCTCTTTAAGTTAACTTTAATAGTTGCTGTCTGAGTTGGCAACAGAGGTAATAACGAAATTGAAATTGTCACATCAGCTGCAACATTAACAACATTTCCAGTTATCTCAACTGTTTTCCTCTTGGTGGCATCATAATCTTTTGAAATGCCAATCTTGGTGCTAGTAATCCACACTCAAGCTCATTCAAATCCTTAAAACGGTGGCTTTCGAAGAAATTTCATTCCATTCTTAACAGCACAAGGCAGCACTTTCTTGATTCCAGTTCCCATGAGTTTGCCTGCTCTCATTACAATCTTGCTGGTGTATTCTTGTTCTGAAACGAGAGTTCCTTAAAACTCTAAACATTCTTGTCTCAAGTGTTATGATAATAGTGTCAATGACCACAAGACTTTATTTCAAGAGGGTGGCACCTGACAGCCAAAGGCTATTAAACTTGTGGCTTCTAAGCAATATCAACATTTTACACTTCGTTGTTTGGGATATGTTTGATAGCATCATCCAATTGGCTGTAAAAGGTATCCTTGGCATCAGTACTCGAAGTCAGGGTTGGAGCGTGAACAGAAAGCAAGTTGGTGGGACCTAGATCGGTATTGAAATTTATGTGCATGATGCGTTCAGACTTGGTTGAGCCTGGTTCCACCATCTGTACTAGCTTGTTGCTAACAGCAAAACCAACTCCATGTACTCTAGGCTCATCTTCATCTCTACCCTGCCAGAAAAATGTGTATTCCTTTTCCGTTAGGCTTCCGCAACCAGCTATGCGCGTTTCCTGTAAAGCAGTGATATCAACTTTGAGCCTATCCAATTCTCTGCTAATGACAGCTGTTTTGCGTGCCCCATCAATGTCGTGTATGTCCTTGGTAAGGCCGGTCAGCATCGTTCAGACGTTCCAACTCCCAAGTGTAAGAGCTGGTCTTCGAATAGATCCTTGATTCATAGGTGAATAAGTCACAGCCCACTTGCCAGACTGTTTCCAGACTTAAGTCCTGCTCACCCCAGCAAGACAGGCGGGCAGTGGCGGGAAAGCACCTTATTGACTGGGGGCTGCCCAGTTTAAGTGGGCGGTAGCTATCCAATGGGGCTAAAAAGCCCCTCCCACTGTCAGGAATGGCCCCTGGCGTCTGGCTCTACGCCAATCAAGCCATGACTTAAAACCGGTAACTGCCACTCCCCAGTTTGTTTCCATGCCTGGCGAAGCCATAGGGCATGCTGAAGTTGCCTCTCCATGCACTTGCCTGGGCAGTTGATATGGAGATACTGGTTTGCCCAAGTCCCAGAATCACCCTCTCAGTCTTGCTGATAGAGTCCAAAGGAAAGGCAGGGCCAGTACGTTCGGGACCAGGTCGACTGCAGGAATTGCCAGTAAATGATATAGCGTCAAAACTGCCTTGCGGGGCCCCACTCTGGTTTTTCTGTCGGGGTTTGCTCCCTTAGTCTTTGGCTATCCCTAGCCACCACAAGGCAGTGGGACTGTAACCCTAGTTAAGGGTGGTTAAGGGTGTGCTAACACTTGCCCAAGGTGTCCACCCAGGCTAGTGGAGGGAAGGAAGCGCCTTATTTTTCCTTTTCTAGACCAGCTCCAAGTAAGGTCTAGCCACTACCCTTTGTAGCTGTGGCTACTATTAAATTATGCATGTCCTCCTTGCATGTCCTATTGGATTGTTTGATTAACCCCTGTGTCGCAGGTGTTGCTAAGGCCCTATGTTTCATAGTTATACCATTGTTTTTTGCAAAAGTTATCAACGTTTTTATTAAAAAATTATTTTCCATCGTTGCATACTGTTTTTTGGGGAAATCTTTTGGTGTAACAGTGTTGCTGTAAGGCATCCAATACATTTTCTCCAATTTTAGCTGTGAAAGGGTACTTTTCATGTTGTGTTTTGCTTTGGTGAAGAGTTGTTGCTGTTTATCCATTTCTTACAAGGTATCATCTGTTGTTCCTTTGTGTTCTAGAGTTTTTGGCAGTTCATCCTCAACATTACTTCCTCTACTGTTTTGGAGGTGTCAATGACTGCCCCTAAAACATTGCTAACATTATCTTGCTGCATTTTGCTTGGCTTTTGTTACTAAAGCAGTGTTCTATTTATGCCCAGTTCATTCTCTTGCTAACTTTTCTTCAACATTGTGCTGGAACAGTCTAGTAGCTCAAGTAATATCCAAACAGTGAGCTGTTTTTGAAGGAAAGTCTGCTTTCAAGCATAATTACTCTGGCAATATCATATTTAAACTGCATAAACTTATAGCACTCATGAACCTGTTAAAATAAAATGATAGTATTTAGAACCCAATTCAATTTTTGCACTGAGGTGCCATCCACACTACACATTCATAACGATTAACACTTTACTTGCCTGATGTCAGCTTTTTTGAGAATGTCTAATGCATCCTCTCCTCCTGTCTCACTTAAATGATGGTTAATCACACAAATCAACAAATAAAGTGAATTGCACAGATAATGCTCTCCATTCTTCATTTTGCTCGGCCCCTTCACAAATGAACTGGCTCAACCAAAAGTTTAATGTATTTGACAACCTATGCTTTAGTGGAACAGTCAGAGCTTGAACATCTAAGCATTTGAGATTGGCCATGTCAACTTCTAAAGTTGAAGATTTATTGTGCTGCAGCTGCCATTCTTCAAAGACTTTTCTGTTGTATTGTGTTGCTTTTGGAGTAGCTTTGCTTTGATTGAATGCAGACTATTTCCAAACTGTGTGACAACTGCACACCCACATGATGAACATGACAAACCTAATCTTCTGACATGATGTCCTTTCACAAGGAAAGTACAATATTGGTGTTTGACCTTTATGAGCTTTAAGATGGCTCGCAGTTTTAAATGCCCCCAAGGGGCTCCCGCCCATTTTTATCTGTTACATAGACAAGGCAAGATCTTCAACTAAGAGATTGAGCAGTAATGGTAGGTACATTCTTTTTACCTTTGTACTTGCTGCTTTTAGGCAGCTGATGAGGAACCAATACCCTTCAACTTACTGCTTTTAGGCAGCCGATGAGGAACCAATTCTCATCAGCTTGCCCACTTTCATCACAATCTTGCTGGTGTATTCTTGATGTGAAACATAAATTCCTTGAAACTCTAAACATTCATGTTTTTAATCTTGTAACAATAATAATTATTATAAGTAATAATGGTAATAATAATACTTACAATAAATAATAAATACATGCAGTTAAGATATCTGAATGCTTGGTGTGGCTGTATCTTCATTACAGACGTGTAAATCTAGATATCAAGACATAAAACAAAATATATTGGGGAAAAAAATTTGAAGTATCAATTTAAAATCTTTTTACAAAGCCGACAGTGTTTCCCTTTAAAGACCCAGTGTTAACCATTATTTTTTTCACACATTTGTTTTTCTCCCCAGGCCTCCCGTTCACAAACACCATGCTTTCCGAATCCAGATTTTCAATTAATTGGAATCCATGTGCTTGACAAACAATGGAATCTGTGTATAATGCACACTGCGATTTTGAGTGTTATTTTTTTATAGACAAGTAAATATGGTATAAACTGGAACTCAAATCTGGCTAGAATGTGGTAGAGCATGGCAATAGTGGGTGCAATTTGTTTAGGGTTGAATTCATCCACACCAAGTTTTGCAGAAAAACTGCCTTGGAATCCCCTGCGTACCTCCAGCATCCTTATCACCATGTAAGGACTTTTCTTCTTTCACAATCTCAGCATGGTATCACTGCATCCTTTTGAAATATTTCTAATGACTGACATGTTCCCCCCCTTGACTCAGCTTTGGCTTTCGGAACAGATGATAATTGTGATCTATTACTGCCAATGTAATTCTCAGTGTAAAGTATGGGTACCTGCAAAATAAGATGCTCAAGAGTTGTAACACCAAATTTTTAGAACAGCTAGTAAAATCAGTAGGCCTGAAATGCTAAATTTTTCGACCTTGATAAGCTAAAACAATTTCAACAAGTTAAAAGACCTCTATCAGCCATATCATTTGGGAATTGATTATTGCATCACAATATGTCATCAAATTCATAAGTAAATAGCTGCAAAGTGAGGAAATATCAGAATAAATTGTTGCATCAATCCTCATGTTGTGAGAAATCAGCAGAAGATAACTGGCTATTGCATTATCTGGGTGTTCATGATATACATTTCTAAACATGAGTGTCCAGTAATGTACATGTTGAAATGAATTTTACCCTCACAGAAGATAAAAGTCTCATAAAACAATGATTGAACGCATACTTGAATGCCATTCTTTTTCGGTGCATATTTTGTCATCATGCTGTTGAAATTTTCCAATTCCCCAGCATGCCTGTAAATGTATTACACAATAAGAATTAAAATAAACCTGGACCTGGAAATTATGGCTTCAGGTATGACAAGAAATCTCACTGGAATTGAATGTAGATGTGCAAGTTGTCGAGCCCCTTAGGGTCCAGAACAATCTTATGTAAGGCAGTCATTGGCTTTGAAGATTTATGTAGGTACTTTCTGGGTGTCTCTTCTTCAACATGAGGAAAAATGATGAGAAAAAGTTGTCTCAGTCGCTTTTTGAGCAGGAAGCCTTTCTCTGTCAACTGTAATTACCTAATGAAGTGCTTTGGTCAGCTTCTTTGTTTTGTGCCATATGTCCAAGGAATGAAACATCTGAAATGCTGGAAATTTGTCTGAAAGATATTAAAGAATGCTGTGGTCTAAACATTCAAACATACTTTCTTGAAGAGGATAGCTGCAATAATAAGCCATGTATTTACGTACAACCAGAACAGTTTGTGTTCTGGTGTACTGTAATAAATGATAATAAAATACAACATACAAGGAAATATGAGGAAAATACCAAGTACAAAGTGGAGGGCATGGTGGCTTTACCTGTTGTGTGCCTGGATGTTTTTCCAACAACAAAAAGAATCCCGAGCTTTCCTTTTATAATTTTTATAATTAGAATTTTATAACACTCCTTGATGCCTTTATGCCTGCGGCCAAGAGCCTTGTTTATTATGGCAGTGATACAGATGCAGACAGGCTAGTTTCAGGGAAGGTTGAGAAACGTGGCTCAAAAAGGTCTTTCCTTGTGTTGGTAAGGCTTCGGCTTGGACTTCTTGAAGTAGACTTGGCCACTAGAGCAGGTTTGTTTCAGTCTTAGCTGTCAAGGATTTTTATAACATGGATAGACTTTTTTCATTCGAAACTGCGATGCTATCCAGTTTGGCCTAGTCGAGAATCTGTTAATGAAACTATGCCATCATCATTTAAGGAGATGTATCCAACAACATGGGTTATCATTGACTGCTCAGAACTGTTCATTGAAACTCCTAGCTCTTTTAGAACTCAAAGTGTTACCTATTCAAATTACAAGCATCACAACACTGCTAAAGGTCTGGTGGGTATCAGTCCATCTGCTGCTGTAACCTTTGTATCAGATTTATATGCTGGAAGGTCAAGTGACAAGCAAATAACCAATGACTGTGGTATTTTGAAATTGCTTGAAGATGGGGACTCTGTTATGGCTGATAAAGGATTTGACATTGAGAGTGACCTGCCAAATGGAATCTCACTCAACATACCACCCTTTCTCCATAATAAAGAGCACCTGTCACTTGAAGAGGAGACAGAAACTTGAAGGATTGCTTCAGTCAGGATCCATGTGGAACAGGCAATAGCCAGAGTTAAAAACTTTAGAATTTTTAAGTACTGTTTTCCCCATTTCAATGGTAGCTGATTTGAATAAAATTTGGGTCATATGCAGCTGCCTCAAACTTTTTACCCCCACTTCTTGTGGAAAAAGATTAATACATCTTGTATTTATCCAAAATGACTGGAAAATAATAGTAACATATTTATTTGAATTTACTTCATATTTACCTGTAACGTTTTCTTGTCATTAATAGAATTCCAAGCTTATAGTTAATTACTCCAACTTTAATCCATTACATGAAGGAAGAATAAAGGAAAAATAAAAAGAAGTTATTTCTAGGAGCACTTTTTCCTCCCAGAAAAATTTGTTCTCGCCAATTCGTTCAACGTGCATATCAACATTAGTGTATACTACAAAATTAATCCAATTTGAGTTTAAAATGTTCAAAACACCTTGGCACTGAAAGTAATATGGGTGGTTTTCTTTAAGTTTCAAACCATTTTCAGTTTGTTGTAGACAAAAGTTTTTTTTACAATTAACAGCATCAGATATGCACAAATCTTTACTAGCATAAGGACACTTAATCTCTATACATCCCTCAAGGACACCATTTCTCATCACAATACCATCTGGACTACAGCTCAGCCATGGCCACTTGGGACTGACAACAAACCCACAAGATCTAACAGTTTCATCTCCCTTCGGGATCTCTTCATACTTCTTGATTGCTTTGCTTTCATTATCCAGACCCCACTGTAATGGTGTTGGTGCTTTCACAGCAGGATTATTTGCTTTGTAATTGACTGGATCAGTGATTTTGGATAAAGTGACTTTCTCCTATTAATTATTTTTCCAAAAACAGATGCTGTAACTCTCTTTGACCGCTCAGCATACCAGCGATGATCTTTGCTTTGCTGCATGGTACTGAGACAGATTTCTTTAGCAGCAGATACTCTCACACCAACAGATTTTATGGCATGGTTAAGCTGCTCATCATTCAAATCTGCAGGAGGACAATAGCCACTGGGTACATTTTTAAAAATTTCTTCAACCAATATGTACTCTGGCGTTTGTTCCAAATTGCCAGTGCACTCCTCTAGTAGTCTTTGTCTTTTTTGCCTACTACAAGAAGTGTTAAATAATTCGTAAGGTTTGTAACTGTTTGATTCAAGAGCTTTGCAAAAAAGTGAAGTCTGGGTGACTTCCCTGAATGCATTACTCATCCTTTTGATCTTTTCCTCTGTGACAGTCAGGGCAAATGGTGGAGTGGCACAATATTCCTCCCTTATTCCTTTAACTAAACACCTCTTACTTGTCTTGTTAACATCAGCTTTTTCGAACAGCAGATGATCAAGCTTTACTGCTTTATCTAAAGTTTTTGAACTTCCAGAAGGTACATTCCACTTCTGGGGAAGCTGAGTGCATGTGAGCTTAGCGGGAATAGCTTTTAAGTTCAAGTTAACAAGGTTGCTGAAAGACATCAACCCAGTGAATGCATTTTCCAGGTCCTGCAACACTTTTGGGGCATTCTCTGCCAAAGTTTCATCTTTTTCCTTCTCTGATGGTTTTGGAGCATTTGCAACCCTTTCACTGGTTTGACTAGAGTGTTCCAAAGGCCGATCTAAAGTCAACTGCTTGGGATGCTGGGAGATTGAAGGGCAGGGCATGTGTTCCAAACATTGCTCTGAGGTCAGCTGTGAAACTGCAGGGGTTCCTGGGCATACTTCAGTGCACTGTGATGCTTCAAGTGTGGAGTGCTGAGCTGATTGGAATGACTGTCCTGACAAAGGTATTTCACATACTGAAAGGAAGGGGTCACCCACCATTGTCAGGGTTGCTTCCTTATTTGCTATGTTGATATCCATGTCAACAGCATTATACTCATTCTCAGCTACAGAATAGTTACCCTCACTGGAACAGAAAATTAAAACAAACAATTTATGTAATGCACTTGATGATAAAAATTGTTCAAAATGCTATCTGGTTTTGAATGAAATCATGAAAGTATGCTAAGTTAGAGTGTGCCAAAGTTTTGTGGACAAAATTATACCTAGGTCAATTTGTGGCTCTTTGATGCTACATCCGAAACATAAACAAAATATTTCTGAATGTGCTTTAGAAAAATGACGAGGCAGTACATTTTATGTAAAAGGCAACAAACCAAAAACTGTAAAGCTTCTCATGAATGTCTGTATAAATTCTGTTTATGTAACACCAAAGCACCATAAACTACAAAATCCAAGCAAGTGTTTTTTAACTACCTGTCACTGAATTCAGATTCCTCCCTGTCATCACAAAGTTCCTTAATGACAGAATCCATTCTGTGAAAATGAAATCATTGCTATTAATGAATGATACTACAAGAATCACCAGCCTGATAGTCTGCACCTAAGTCATCTAACATGTGCAGCATGTCCAAAATTGGATTGTTTTGATACATTCTTTTAATGAATACTCAATTCACAAATAAGAGAAACATAACAGAATATTGTTAACAGTACCTGTCTCCAAATTTAAATTTTAAATTTTTTTGTCTAATTTTTATCAAATGTGACATTACTAAAACCATATCAATCTCTTAAATCTCTATAGGGAATATACAGCATCAAGTTCTCTTGGTTGAACTTTACATATTTATTTATTTAGTTATTTTAATTTACTTTCTTTCACAAATAACTATTGAAAGTGCTTATTACAAGGAAAACCTTTTTTAGACATAATACTTTTTGCACTCTAGTTAATTGCACATTTATTATGGAATATATTAGAAGACTGAGAAACAGATCAAATGATGAACCTGAGGGCTAGATAACTGTTTAGTTATCAAATGAGTTTCTAGCTCAGTTAAGTTGCTTAAACAAGGCAAATGAGGGAGATCAGGTTGCTTAAAGAAAATAATAATAGTAATGATATATATTTTTTAATTGGGTTGATGAACCACACAATGCTTTGGAAGTTTTTTTTTTTTTAAATTTTTAATGAAAACAAAACATGTTTTGAGTGAAACATCAACCATCATCAGTTGTATAATGAGAAATAAAATGAAATAATATGAAATAATGCAATAAATAGTATAACAAAGTGAGATGTTAACAAGAATAATTAAAAAAAATTAGACTATTTAAGCTAAGAAGGAAGACTAATTAGTATGAAAGGGAAAAAAATTAAGATATTTGACCTGGGAATTTAAAGACGGCTGCTCCCAAAGGATGTGCATGGCTTCCCTAATTTTCAATTGGAAGCTTGTGGAAGCAGAGTCCAGAATTTTAAAACAATCTTTTGAACAAAGGGAGCAACAATTTTCAGAACCTCTCAAGTGCAAAAATTTGGGAATGTTTGTCAGAGGAGAGATGTTCATGGATGCGAGTGGCAATGTGTCTGTTGGTTTCACCAGCATAACAGGCACTACAGCCTGCACATGAAAACATATAAGTAACTTGCAATCGTCAACCCAAAGGGATATGATCCTTGATCCCAAACCAACCCTCAATTTCAAATGGGATAAACACCAACTTAATATCAAGGTTACTGCAAAATGTGTCAGAAAATTTCTTAATTCTGTATTGTGTTGTGATGGAAAAAGGAGTGATATGTGGTAATTTAAATACAAACAATTTTCCTTATGAACAGCACTCTGAGGAGAATTGGAGGTGAAGTTATCGTTAAGAAATTTTCTTACAACATTCTCAATGACGTTATAAGAGAACAAATTCCTCAACATTTTTGTAAGGTTATTCATGTCAAGGTGAAAGCCAGCCCAAGTAACGTTCTAACATTGTCTGAGAATTCAAGATGTTTAGGTTTTAAAATTCCATTGGGATTCTGTTGTAGAGATTAGGTACTGTGTAGGCAACTGTTAGTGCACACTAAAGGTTTATGTAAATGTTGTTGCAAATGGTACAAATAATAGTGGGGCTAAACTTCCATGTGATTGTATTGAATTGAGTAATCAATAATTGCTGGACTAAGTGTGGACATGTCTGCTTCCTTTGCCCTTTTGCAATGGATTTAACTGTGGCAATACATGTTAAAATTAACCCTGGACCTAATAATGTTACTCCGCACTGTCAGGGCCCTGGTCAGGGCCAAAGATCAGTTTCTCAGGTTTCTGGAACTTCAGAACATACTGTTGTCAGCTCACTTTATGCTGATTATGCTAATTTTGCTAGTGGCATTTCAACTTGCTAATAGGTCTACTCTAGAGAAGAACTATACCACCTATGTCCATATGCAACTTCTACATCACAGTTTCATCCTACCTTTAACCACTTGTACAGAAGAATGGCTTATTGGGCTTGCAGAGCAGGCAAATTGGTCGAGGAAAAGTGGGATTTGCTTTTAAATATTCCCATTGTGGGTTCATGTTGTTGGTCATGCAATGTAAAGAAGCATTACATGACAATATGATTGCATATTTCAGTGAAAATTGAAAAGACTCCTACTTCTCCTCATGCAGTTCCAAAATGTATGGTTATAAATGCTCACTCTCTAGCAGAAGCTGATGCTGCTCCAGCCTTGTGTGCTGAACTGAGCAGTAATGATATTGATATCTGCTTTGTTTCTGAATCTTGGCTAAACATAAAAATCTTGTCCCACTTGATCTGCCCTGTTAGTTATGTGATGGTTAGAAAAGACTGGAATGGAATACTTCTGGCATAGGGGTTGCAGTTATCAGCAGAAAGGACTGGAAAATTAAAGTGATCATTGCCAATGAAAAGTTTGAGTCTGAAACCCTCTGGTGCAAGATAACAACTCCAAATTCTGGATACTATGCTGCCAGCATTTACTATCCGTTTGACCCCATTTATGAACCAGCTGAATTACTGAAGTTTTCATCTGATACCTGTGATCAAATTCTGCATTATGATCCAAATGCAAAGATAGTAATTGCAGGTGAGAAATCAGTTGAAAGTAAAGGATCTTTTGCAACAACATGGTCTGCATCAAATGGTTAAAGTACCTACTAGGCAGGAAAATATATGTCATGTTTTTTCTGACTAACTCTCCTTTGCTTTGGAAATCTGGCAAGGTGCACAAGGGTCTGGTGAGGTCTGATCATTAAGTTGTTACTGTGCCACCTTCTATCCCTGCTAAACCTCAACGAAAAGATGCTAGTTTCTGTGACACAAGGGACGACCTATTCCAAGCCAAATGAAGCAATATTCAATATTTATAAATTAATTCAATTTAATACCTGCTTTTGCTATTTGGTTACTTCTATCCAATTTAATCCTCAATTTCATTCAATTCAATCTGCAATCATTCAATTTAATAATTGATATTTATTCAGTTTAATCTACTAAAAGTCATTCAATCTGAACACTGATACTTATTCAATTCATTCATTCTGTATTTGTTCAATTTTAAATTAACATATTTTAATTTGGTCACTGATATCCAATTTATTGCGCTGAATTTATTCAGTTTGAATGACTCATTCATTTAATCTTGGGAACTGGTGGGAGTAAAAACAAAGGTGTGGTACTGGGTAACACTCTTCCCACAAAAAGATGGCAGAATTGAAGTGCTTCCCAATAAAACTTATGATTAAGACAAATTTTCAAGATTGTATTTAATGAGTAGCCTACTGATAAACTCCTGAAAGGGGATGGCCAAACTATTTAACTGAACTGAATAAATATAATAGTGCATAAACAAGGTGGTTTAGTTCAATTGTCATATCATTGTTGTGTCGTGGGAGATTGCAGTAATACCAAACAAGGTCTCTTGGTTGACCAGTTCAAGACCCTTTGGGTAAACAATCTGGTAAACATACATTCGTTTTCATGGTTAACTTTAAATGTAAAATTATGATACCAACTGTTAAGACATGTTAGTTTAATATGTTTGAATACATGTTTTCCAATCACTTGCTCCCAATTAAAAGTAACCCTGCTTAATTGCAAGTGAAACTATTCCCAATGAGTTTTTTCGAATAACAAGAATATCTACTTCTTGTAAAGAAGGTTTATTCGATGTAATTAATTCTATGAGCAAGGAGAACCTTTTTTAAGCATGCTCTTCATAACCTTGAGGAAAACTTGGAAACGTTGAATAAAGCATCGAAGATACTCTAAAACCAGTGAGGAAAAGAAAGGAAGTTCAAAAATGACAGAGTTGAGTTTTGATGCTAGCTGTTTTAAATTTGCAAGGTTAAATAAACCAATGTACTTTCGGTGCATCTTATTGTTCAATAATAATAAGGAAATTTGTGAGCTGCTTGGGTTTAACATGTTGAAGTTTGATCCTGCCTGACCATTACTATCAATAAAACTTACTGTCAGGAACCTTGTCAGACAACCCGAAAATATACATTCTTGAAAGCATGGTCATAAAGTTTGAACAATTCTCCATCTGCTGGCAGAGGGAGGCTTGGGGTTCCTCTTGGTAAATGTAAAGTATTAGAACAGGTATGGGCCTTTAGCAAGCAATCAGTAGTGATCCTTTTCTTTTGTGTACCCTGGAAAAAATAACAGAGTGAAAATGACTTTTGAGCTATCAAAAATCTCATATACTGGAAAACAAACAGTAATACGTGTAGCAGGACTTCAAAAAAACTTGAATTCCAGCTTGTGTTTGAACAAGCTGTTCTCACATTTTGCTAGCCTGAGGGCATTGAATGAATGTTTCAGGTTATGATTTAGTTAGAAGATGACTTGCCTGGTCCTTGCCAATAGGACAAGTACAAGCGTGAGAAGTTGATTGCTCAGCAGGAAAATCTAGCGACTAATCAGCAACTAATTGTCAATTAACATGATGATATTTGCAGGTCTGGTGACACAACCCATAAGCTTGGAGTGGCTAATACCATAGTCATCATTTACATACTATTGTTTACCTGTTCTTCACCGATGTTGTCTTCTGTGATCTTTCTAGCAGGCACATAGGGAACCATAAAATAAATGCTTGATTGTTGGGTAAAGCCCAACAGTTGCTCCTCACTTGCTCCTGTGGCCAATTCGAATATGTTTTCCAATGTGGTCACTGTACGCCCACTTGTCACATCTTGCAGGTACTTGACAAACTTACTACAAACAGCTTTCTTGTACTTTAGACTGTTAGAGCCTTCCTCAGAGAACATGGGTTTAAGGAGATGAAGGATGAATGGAACTTTCAATTTGGTATTGTTTTGGGGTGGTCTAAGCAGGTAAAGGAACATTGGGAACTTTTGGGCAAACAAGTGAATTCCAGGAGTATCTAGTCCTTGATGAAGCTTTGAAACACACTTTGAACTGGCTAATTCATCACTAACAAAAATGTCATTCAACAGTTCTTCAGAAAAATACTTTGGTGCCTGCCCATTCTGTAAAAGGGCAGTTGCAGCTATCTGCCCTACAAAATAGTAATCCTCTGCTAAGTGTTCCTTAAGTCCATGATCAAAATATTTTGTTTTGATCTGTTGGTTGCAATTGCCTTTAGAAGAGCAAATTCAAATGGCCTTTTCTCAACCAAGACTCTAAAGAATGGTGGGTTACAGTCAATAGAATAACTGGCAGAAAGATGCAAGGCACATTTGTTAGCTTGGTGATTTCCCCTGAGGTCATCGACACATACTTCCAAATCGATAGATAGATAGATAGATAGATAGATAGATAGATAGATAGACAGATAGACAGATAGACAGATAGACAGATAGACAGACAGACAGAGAGACAGACAGACAGACAGACAGACTGTGTTTTATTAAAATTACATTGCAGATAAAACTGAATTGCGTAACTTCACATTAATTAATTGCACAAACTGTTTCTGCAACACATATTTATGAAACTTGTTGCCGCTCTGTCGGTCTTACAACGATTAAGATTGAAATTCCTCTGTTTCCTAAAATTGTAATTAGCCTGATAACTTTTTGGGATTAAAGAATGAATTTTGTTGTTTCTGTTTTCTAAAACTGATCGGAAAAGTGTCGATGTCAACTGTTCTTGGTGGGTTCTCAAGCTTGGGATGTTTGCTTGATCGAGGGCTTCTTTGTATGATGCTCCAGGGAAGATGCATGCGAGGGCTCTTTTCTGCACTCTCTCCAGATCGACTTGTAGATATTTCGGAAGTGCATGGTGGAACACTGGGCAGGCGTAGTCTAGGCAGGACCTGATGGTTGCGCAATAGATTGCTACAAGATCGATTGTAGGTACTTTAGCCCGCTTAAATTGAATCAAAAAATAGTGTTTTGAGTTGGATTTCTTTATTATTTCTGTAATATGGTTGTTCCAAGTTAGAGTTGAATTAATATTGAGTCCAAGAAGTTTAACACACTGCACAGATTCAATTAGTTCCCTGTCCACGTTGGTTTTTGGAAATTGGGGGTATTGAGGGCTAAAGCTGATCAACAGTTCTTTGGTTTTTGCGCAATTCAATTGAAATAGATTTTCCTCAGACCAGGACTGTACTTGGTCAACTGCACTTTGCGCGTGACTAATCTTTCCTTTCGGGACGGTTTCTGATACCGTCGTATCGTCAACATATTTCCACAGATTAAAAATGTCGAGCGAAACTGACAAATCGTTTATCATTAAAAGGAAAAGCCAGGGGCCCAGTTTGGTTCCCTGTGGTACTCCGGCAGGCACTTTGCTCCACTCAGAGAAACAGTCATTGCCAAGTTTAACTCTCTGAGACCTATTTGAAAGGAAGTCAACTATCCAGTTAATAACGCTCTTTGGAATGTCCAGTTGATTCAGTTTTGATATTAGGATGGACTGATCTATTAGGTCAAAGGCCTTTCGGTAATCAAAAAGAAGGACCTGAACTGACGCTCCATTTCCGTCTGTTGCTTCAAGCCAATTGTGTATCATGCTTATGAGTGCCAGTACAGTGGATGATCCAGATACCGTTCCGAACTGATTTGGGTCCGCTACTTTTTCCACGGCCGGTTTGATGAACTCAGAAACTATAAAATCCTCAGCAAGTTTTGATAACGCAGGTGTAAGTGAAATTGGCCTTAGCTCCTTCTTGGGATCAGTCACTTGTTTTACCTTTGGGAGGGGTGTTATATTCGCCGATTTCCAAACTGACGGCAATTTTTGTTCTTTGTAGGAAGTGTTCAAAATGTCCGTTATGGGCTGTGCTAAAATTTCGGCGTATTCCTTTATTAGATTAATGTACACTCGATGTGTTGCTATTTTAGGCGAATTCGGCGCCTTCTCCTGTAGGAAGGAGAACAGACGTGTTCTCACAGTTGATAGGCTGATAAGACTGGAGCGGTTCTAGAAGAGCTTCATTTATTGCACTGGCGATTTCTTGGGGGGACATGTTGGTGAATTGCTGTACATCGAGGGAGGACAGTAAATTGGGGTTTTGTTTTTTGGATCCACTCAGTTTATTTATCTCTTACCACCACTGACGGGGATTCATACCTTTGAGATCTTGCACTTTTGAAGTATAGTAGGCTACTTTGCATAGTTTCCTTTCTCTATGGACAGCATTGCGGTAGAATCTGAGAACTGGACCCTTCTTGTTGGAATGAAATGCATTTTGACGCAAACGAATCAACTCCTTGAGTTTTATTGTCATCCAAGGGGCGTCCTTCGGGTAAACTTGAATCGACCTTTCTGGCATGATGTTATTTATGCCGTTTGTTATCAGTTCGTTGAAAATGCGGAGTTTTCCCTCACAGGAGCTTTGCATATTGATGCATGACCAGTCGACATTGCTGAGATAGCGGCCGAGACTTGTCTTCTTGCTTTCTCTCATATCCCTGATATTGATCTTTTTCCTGGTATGTTGGTTCAGTATCCTTTCCTTCGGCTTTACGATGACTGTGCTATGGTCTGACAGACCAAGGGGGGGAAAGCTCTCGGGCGTTGAGAAGTGATTGCCCATGTTTGATAGTATTAGATCAAGCGTGGCCTGGCCTCTTGTGGGGAATTTAACAAGCTGCTTTAATTTAAAATGGTTCCGCAAATGGCAAATATCAAGACGGTTAAAATCGCCAGTGACAATAATTCCACAATTTGGATACAAAGATTCGGCTGATTTCAAACTGTCAAATAGATGGTTGAGCAAATTCTGAATGTCGGATTCTGCTGAACTGTTACGGCCTGGGTAGTAAACGACGGCCAGCAAGATGCAAGAAAAACCGCGGGGAGAGCGTGATGGATCTAATTTGAGCCAGATTATTTCATGGTCGTTACAGCAACGTAACTTCTCGGGAATTTCATATTTGACGTCCTCCTTGACATATACACAGACTCCTCCATGCTCGTGAGATGATCGGTCATTCCGTGTGATGTTATATCCTTCAATGTTTACAACTGTGTCGCTGATGTGGTCTTTCAGCCAGGTTTCTGTGATGCAGCAGACCTGAATTTTTTCCCTTAAGATTAGTTCTTCAACTTCACTCAGCTTAGGAACCAGTGACATAGTATTCGCTAACATAATGGTTGGTACGAAATGGCTGGTGTTTTGCTTTTGCATTTTGCCATTCTTTGTTGGAATTGTAATCAAATTATTGATGTTTCTTCCCGGTGCCTGTTGATAACTTCTTTGCAAGTGTCGTGTTTTCAGCGATTGATTGGATATAATTACTGGTATTCGGTGCTTTCCTGCTCTCTTTCCATGATATCTCAGAATTCCAGCAAGTTTTAACGAGCCTAGAGCATTAGAAGGTGGCGAACCTTCGATTTCACCATTTTCCCAAGAAACGAGAGCTAAAAGACTAGTGGATTGCTAAAATTTGCCATGACGAGGGAGATTATTTTGCTGTTACAGAGAACACACGCGTTTGCTCATAACACTTCTGCGAGGAAGATTACAACGTTAGCGAAGATGGAAAAGGCAACAAAATTG
>CALNXJ010000003.1:7310000-7325000 GCA_942486045.1 Pocillopora meandrina
TTTGATGACTCTAGGGGAAACTCTGCAAATACCAATGCTTGTAAACTATTCAGTTTGTTCCTATCCAAGCACTGTTTTCCATGTGTTCCGC
This sequence comes from Pocillopora meandrina, assembly GCA_942486045.1. Lineage (NCBI taxonomy): Eukaryota > Metazoa > Cnidaria > Anthozoa > Scleractinia > Pocilloporidae > Pocillopora > Pocillopora meandrina. The sequence continues at coordinate 7,310,092 of CALNXJ010000003.1, forward strand.
CTGTGTTACTGTTACCTAGCTCTTCTCTTTCAAAGAAGAACTGCAGAAGTTTGAGGGTGCCTTTGTCTCTCCACTTTTAACATTGCCTCTACTTCCTTCACTTTGCTCAATTTAAACTTCAATCGCAAAAATATGTGGGCACAGGGTTCACATTAAGCCGTTAATTATATTTTTTCTTTAGCACTTTAGCAGCTTAGTGCGATAATGTGCATGTAATCATTTTGGTCAAAAATCTATTTTAAAATATGTGTTTAAAAACTCTAGTTAACTTGTGTTGTATTTTCTTGTTGTATGTAACTTTTTTTTTTAGTCTTAGTAATTTTATATGTAATCTTCTCTTTCTGCCTCGATTAGCATAGCTATTTGCAGGTGGAGGATAAAAGTAATTCAGTTATGTGTGTGTCTATACGTGTGCTGGTTCTCCATAAAGTGATAAACTTTAATAAGGCAATTTCCCTCTATTTTTTTGTCAGGCAATATTCTAGGTTGATCAGCTTTTTATACTTCCATTGCATTCAAATACACACACATCAAAGTCACAGTAGTCTTTGTGTAAAGGAAAGAACTGCTGCTGAACTTAGTACTAACTTAGAATGAACTTAGTAATATCCTAGAGGGTAGATATCCTGTTGCTATCTTGCTGTGCAGGCTTCTATCTAAAAAAAGGATGTTAGCTATGTGAGAACATGACTCACCAAGGCCAGATTTGCAGACTAAACAATGTTGAGAAACTGTTAATTTCCATGCCTTTCTGAATTTGACCCACATTGTGGCAGTGGTCAGAATGAGCAGAACCATTTTCTCTGTTAGTAGACATCTATTGTAGTTAGGCTTATTGTCTATTTGAGCTCTTTCTTGCTCTCTGGTCTATGCTGAACTTAATTAGATTACATGATCTTTTTCGCCACACTCTAATTGGGGAAACTTTTTGGCCCTCAAATCGTACTTCCGATGCACAAAAACGTGGTTGAGGAGAACTTACTGGTGCTAACTTGTTTTATTTTAAAGTTAAAGAACAGCAATCAGGCAGAAAATGGAAGAAAATAATTTTGTCAAAGGTATTTTAAAGACAAACATTATGTCTAGACATAATGTTTTTTATGTCGGGGCATGTTTATATGATGACCTGTTGGGAGGTTTGTACCAGGTACAAACAGTAACCAATCAGTAGTAAGGGCGGAGTTTGCTATGTTAAAACCGGGAGAAATTCCTTGATTCGCCCTTCTATCCCTCGCCATTCGAACGTCAAGTGCTCAAGAAATCTTTTCCCTCTCTTCGATTACACAGTCCAAAGTTTCAGGCAAGTTGAAAATTTCTGTATTCTCTATCTTGCTATTATTTTGTTGGTGTCCAATTTAATTGACTATTTCAAACCTCGCATTTAACATATCATGAGCATGGCACCAACACGTGTACTTATCCTCGGTCACTCCTTTATCCATTGTTTGTTTAGTTTTCTTGTTGCTCATTTCGGTTGTGATTTCCTTGAGAATTTTAACTTGGGCGACGACCTTATTTTCAAATGGCACAGGATAGGGGGAAGGACAGTTGCAAAAACTAGGCAACTTGACCTCGGAGTCATAAGATCATTTGCTCCCAATATTGTCATTTTGCAGCTTGGCACGAACGACTTAACGGTGTTATCTGCTATTTTAAAGGATATTTTGATAAAATAAAATATTGTAATGTAAATAACTTAAGTATTGCTTTATTCAGTCTATGGTGTTAAGAATGCCAGAATGTGAACTGTATTATGGTGTATCTATAAAATGTGCTGGTCTGGTGTTTAAGAGCAGTGTAAGCTGCCGCAATTATTATTCTTATGTATGTGCATACCAAGGTCTAGCTTCCTGATCTTTCTTTTAAAACATTGAATGATACTTGACTACTTTATATTGTTACTAAGTTTGGACCACAGGTACAGCCCCATGTATTTTTATTGTATGTATTTTTTGTTATTTGTTCATTCTTTTAAATGAGGCTTGCCAATCTTTATTGGCATATATGGGCCTTGAGGTGAAGGCTGTTGCTGAGGGAGCTAAAGAGACTTCACTGAGATAAGTAGCCTTTTCATTGCAGTCCAAATGTGTTTGTGACTTTCTGCAAGCAACTTAAGTGATTTTGTATGCTTGGCTATCTGAAAGGAGCAATCTAGCAAACAAAATATACAGTTATGCATTCACATAACATCAGAAATTAGCTTTTATTTTTATTACTTATCTTAGTTTAACCTTAAAGAAATCTGCCTGACAAAACGGTTCTAACTACAAATCTCTGGCGGCCAAGCTTGTCTCGTTCATTTGTTCATTTTTGTTTCAGCTTAGAAATCATCTACAAAATTACATTTCTAGTAAAAAGAAATTTAAAAATAAAAGACCTCTGAAAAGGAGTATTTCCTCTAAAATGTGCATTGTGATGTGTTAGGATGCATTTGTTTTCCATTTTTGCCATTTTCAGTACTTTTTGTTTCATTTGGTTGTAGCCTGGCATTTTTAGTGGTTTCTGTTTGTGGAGGCATTACTGGTTGGAAATCAGTAATATGGCGGTTGGCATTTCCAAAGTTTTTCACCTACTAGAACTTTATAGGAGACAGGACAGGTGTACTCTGTAATGGAGTCACTTCAGCTCCCTAAGGAATTTTTGCACTAGAACTTCTTCACCAAGGGTTAATTCTCTTCCTTTACCAATTTTATTGAGTGTGGCCTTCTGATATGTCTGCTTGTCAAATGCTTTCCAACCGAGGTCAGGGAGCATTAAATCTAACCTTGTTGTTAATCGACGATTTAGGAATAACTCGGCTGCTGTTTGGCCTGTATTACTATTTGGTGTTGTTTGGTAACTGAAAAGAAATTGTTGTAAATTGTACTTAATCCAACTGCTCCCCTTTACCTTAAACATTGCTTAAATGTTTGAACAAAATGCTCTGCTTGGTCATTAGATTGAGGGTGAGCAACAAGCGTGTGCTTGATGCAGTTGGCTTTCATAAATCTACAGAATTATTCGGAAGTGAACAGTGTACTGTTAACATGAATGAGATGCTGTGGAATGCCATACTGAGCAAACACATCAAGAAGCTTTGCAATTGTTGTTTCATTGGTGATTCTGAGCATTATCTCTACTTCAAACCATTTTGAGTGGCTATCAACAACAATTAGAAACATTTTACCCATAAATGGACATGCAAAATTGATTATGGCAGTCTTGGCCAATCTCACGGGTGTGAGGGTGCCTGTTGGGGCTTCTCAAGTGACTATAGCCACAAACACCAATAACTTGTATCCAACTGAACAAATAAAGAAAATCAAACTGTAGAACACATTGTTGAACACACTGTGATAACACATTGTTGGCCACGCTGTCATAACACATGCTGTCATAACACATTGTTGAACACAGTCACTGAAAATAATAAAATTACAAACACAGGAATGAGCATAAAATAACTTACAATGTCCAAGGTGAAAAGTACTGGAAAATGACAAAGCGAAATAAACAAGGAAACTTACAAGGTAAATGTGACCAATAAACCCAAAACATGAAACCCGAAACAACTAGATATCTTCCGTAAACTAGGGAAAGACAACTAACAAAATAAATCATGCACGAACAGAATATATATGATAAGCAAATAAATATAACATGTACAAAACTGGTAACTGACGAAGGAAACTAATGAAGATGAGAAACTAAACACCTAACACGAAACTATGAAACAAAAAATGCATTCCAGTGCCTACAGTAACTTCTGACAGTTGCTGTATTTCTGTAGGATTGTGGCTATATCCCTGTCGCAGTTAGGCCACTGTAATTCAAATAACACACATTTGCAAAGTTGGGTGGGAATTATTGCTTGAATTCCCCACAATAAACAACCATCTTCAACTGTAATTTCGTGATGTTTGCTAAAATACAGTGTGATTTCTGGTGACCTAATGCACATACGTGAAGTTGGGTGGGAATTATTGCTTGAATTCCCCATAATAAAGAACCATCTTTGACTGTAATTTCATGATGTTTGCTAAAATACAGTGTGATTTCTGGTGTGATTTGCTTATCCGGCCAACCTGTCATTGTGTAGTTGGATCAGTTTGTGTCACCTTACAAACTTGGTTGATGAGTCTGACCCCATGGAGTTCTTCGTTTGCTTTGTTGCTGTATATCAGCAGGTGGGATAAACAATCAGTGTTCACATGTTTTGTTGTCGAATGATACTCAATATCATATTGGTATGCAGCAAGCAGAAAGTCCCATCTTTGTAATGTTGCGGCTGCTAGAGTTGGGATACCGCTTCTCAGTCCCAGCAATGTGCTTAATGGCTTGTGATCCTTGACTAAGAGAAATTTCCTTCCGCACAAATATTGGTGAATTTTCATCACCATCTATTTGATAACCTAAATGTTCAACAGTAGGCTGTATGAATTTGCACTTGCTAAGTTTTAATTTCAAATCAGAACTTTCCAACCTTGCTAAAACTTCATTCAGATGAACTAGATAGATAGATAGATAGACTGTTTATTCACAAATACATCACAGTCATTAGACTGAATTGCGTATTTCACAGAGAATTATATAAATAGGCAAATGTTAAAACTAATCACAAACATATGTACATGATATAAAAATATAAGTATCTAATGGGATTAAAATATGTATAGTTACTAGCTAAGTACTACGCGTTGTTTGTTGTTAGGCATCTTTGGACATTGCATACACAAAGGACTGTCTAAAGCGGTCTGTGCGCGAGCGTGGTAGATTATATGTTCTCTGTTGTTGCAGGCAGTAGCTTTGTTCATTTCTTGGAGGCAGTAAGTTGTGTAGTTTATGCCGCGAGTTGTTGGCGATTGAATCGAAGAGTCGTTTACATAGTTCATTGCGTCTCTCTTTTAGCGTTGGTAGGCCTAGTCTGTCCAAGCAGTCCTGATATCACATATCTGGGAGAATTATGGAAAGAACTCTTTTCTGTATTCTCTCTATATCCTCACTGAGGTAAGCGGGAAGCGCGTGATGGAAGAGGGGAGCGCAATATTCTAGAACAGATCTGATTGTTGTACAGTAGAAATCAACAATGTCATTACAAGGTACACAAGCCCTTTTCAGGAGAACAATGAAATATATCCGCTTGTTTGCCTTCTTAATGCAATCTACGACGTGATTGTTCCATTTGAGATCACTAGATATGGTAACACCTAGGATTTTGGCGCAATCGATGACGGGAAGGGCTTTGCTATCTACTACAAGTGGAGAAAGTTATGAGGATTTTCTTTAAAGTCAATAATTAACTCTTTGCACTTGTCAGCGCTGAGTTGCATCAGTTGGGATTGGGACCAGGTGTCCACTGCAGTAACAACGCGTTGTATGTCACCCAGGGAGCCACTGGGTATGGTTTGAGAGATGGTAGTATCATCTACGTACTTCCACGTTGGGGCGTCAACTTTGAGATCGTTTATCATGAGCAGAAAGAGCCATGATCCGAGTTTGGTTCCCTGTGGGACCCCGGCCGGGACTGGGCCCCACTCAGAGAAACAGTCTGCAGACAGTTTTACCCGTTGTTGCCGGTTTATCAGGAAGTCGGTCACCCAAGCTTTGATGCTGCGTGGCATGTCAAGACCATTGATCTTGGCAACGAGGATCGTATGATCAATGAGATCAAATGCCTTTCGATAGTCAAATAGCACGACCCTGACGGCTGCCCCTGTCCCATCAGTAGCCTGTGACCAGTGGTGAAACATCGAGATCAGGGCGAATGAGGTGGAGGATTCGGGGATGCCGCCATACTGATCATAGTCGATCTTCTTGAGTACTGCGGGACCAACACGAGTGGCTACAACGAAGTCTTCTGCGAGTTTCGAGATGGTGGGGGTCAGGGAAATGGGCCGCAGATGCTTACTTAGGTCTTCAACAGGCTTCTGTTTGGGTGGCGGTACAACGTCAGCTAGCTTCCACGTCGAGGGCAGCTTTTGCTCTTTATAGCTGGAGTTGAGTATAGCCGTAATGGGTTCAACAAGGACCTCTGCATACTCTCGCAGGAGCCAATTAGGAACACAGTCAGGTCTGGCTGCTTTACACGGGTTTAATTGCTTTAAAGCAGCCAAGACCGCAGACTCGGATACAGACACTAAATGCTCTTGGTCATTTCTCTGCACTATTAAAATATTATCCATCCTAAAAAGAACCACTGGTATACCCCGGAGTACTTGCTCCATTTTAATTTAAAGATAGCTGATGTGGAGGATACCCCAAAAGGTAAATGAGTGGGTCTGTTTAAGCCCTTGTAGTATTTATCATCACATACTCCCTATAATCCTCATCTAAAGGAATTTGTGGGTAAGTCCTCAAGAAATCTAGCTTACTGAATTTTTCTCCCCCACTTAATTCAACAAATAGCTGTTTGGGGTTTGACAACGGATGTAGGTCAACCTCCAAAATGGAATTGAGGGTGACTTTATAATCCCCACAAACTCTCATCAAATTATGCAGTTTAATTACAAGAACTTTTGGTGCTGCCCATTCTGAGTAGCACACCTCTTCGATTACTCCCATGTTTTCTAAGTGATCTAATTCTTGTTCAATGGCTCCTTTAGAGCATATGGAACTTGGCACAGTTTGAAAAACTTCAGTTTTGATTCGGGCTTGACGAAGAATTTAGTCTTAATGCCTGAAATAGTACTTAACTCATCCTTAAATATTCATTGATGTCTAGATAATATACTATCTAAATCACAAGTTATCTTCTTAATGGGTCCCCAATTTAACTTAATGTTCTGTAGCCAGTTCCTTCTAAATAGGCCTGGTCTGCTCCCTTTGAGAATTTGGAGTGGTAACTTGGTGGTCTGATCTTGATAGGTCTCTTTAACTAGTGCTTGTCCAATAATTTTGAGGGCTTCTCCTGTGTAACTCTTCAACTTAATTTGGGACTCCTGCAATAGAACTTTAGTGGAAGGTGGGATGTGGAACTTGGAACATGGCCATAATCTTCTTTTCATCTTTGATTTTGTTTACGATCACGTATTGATTGACACATTCGAAGTATGTGTTCCAGTCTTCTGAACTGGGTTAAAGAACTCAATCATTCCTAAAGTGGCCACCCTCATTGACAGTTGTTGGGCATTAGGGTTGTGTGACAACAACACTGTAAAGATTCATCATGTCAGTCAGTCAGATTTTTTTTTTAAAAATTGGCTTTCTAGACAAAATCTTTGGTTAAAAAAAAACAATTTTTATTTTGAACAAAGTTTATGAGAATCTTTCGTTAAAAAAAAACAATTTTTATTTTGAACAAAGTTTATGCGAATCTCAAGGCGAACAAAGCAGGGTAAACATCCCTAATGACCAAAAAATAGCCCGCAATGCGTGCGTGTAGCTACTGCGTTCTTGTTTGCATTGGTATGCGAATACGATGCTGTTTAGTATGTACAGCTATTTTAGAAAAGGTTGTCGTAAGGCCTACGTGCATACCACTAGGTATTTTGGGCGTGTACCCTTGGGTACTCATAGGGCGACAACCTTTTCTGAATTAGGAGTATACAGCTATTTCATCTAAGGTTGTCACGGCTCAAGCGTTCACACCCAGGAAGTGGCTAACATCAACATAAACATGAAGCATTGTTTTCTCATTAAGTAATAAGTCGTTGTGTAACTGCCGTAGATGCGGCTAACAATATAATAAACATGTGGCATTGTTTTCTCATCAAGAGATAAGTCCTTGTGTAAGTCTGACAATCGCCTGTCTTTCCTGAATAAAGCAAACATAGTGTAAAATCGTGTTGCTAATAGAGATAGGAGATTTCAACAAACTTATAAATCAGCTTCGTTCCAAAAATAAAGTTCACATTTGAAGCAAGGGAAGTAAAATCAGTCAGAATTAGGGAGGTGTTCCAGTTAACCTATTTCGATTAAAAATAGTGTCAAAACTAGTTGAAATTTGCTATGACGGGGGTGTTCGAACCTAACTTTCAAGCTTCAAGAGGGGGGTGACACCTTATTTCATCTGTTGTAGAGGGGGTTAAAGTTATCTTTAAACCAAATTGTACTCATTTTGGACCCCCCTTCCCCTCTTCCCAATAATGATTATACAATCTCTAGTAAGGATTCTAACAGAACTGCTTTTTATTTATTATTTAACCAAAAATATTTTCTTTTAATTTGTGAACAGACTCTCTCAGAATCTTCAGTATATAACCACATAACGTGAATATCATATCAACTAATTCAATCATTTTTTTATGATAATCAAACAAAAATAATTCCTAAGAAAATCATTGTTGAAAGGGAAAGCTGACAACAACAAAACAAAATAACGATAACAACCTAAGAAGACATATCTATATGACATTTCTTCAATTCTATTTCCTACATCTTCACAATTTAGCGAATTCTCCTCTAAAATTTAAGGAGGCGACAATGTGTTGTCCTTCAATTAACTCTTCTTTATTTCAATAATTGTGTGTAAATTCAATCGAAATATGTACCGTTTGTTTGTTGGTACACACATGAACACAAATGCTCTGGTAACTAAAGTTTTTCAGTATTTTAACGATTAAAAAAAAGAAACGTGGTGGCAACGTCATGTAAACTGCACATTCAGTTATTACATAGTGGTTTGGGATTCACATAGTTTCAAGTGTTTTTCATTTTGCTGACTCTGATGTAACTGTCTCACTTGTCGCTCCCTTTGTTTGGCTACCTTCGCTTGGCAGAAAATGTGAGATCATTCTTGCCACTCTATACACCATGATTTTTTGAGTATGGGCACTTAAGAGAGTGTCTCTGTAAGAGCGGTCCAGTCGATTTTGCTTGAGACACCGATTTTGCTCGTTTCTCGTGTGTTGTAAGATATTCATGTACCTATACTAAAACCACAATCAGTTTAATCGGATCTCTTTATTTTTCAGAGTTTTACGGAAATTAAATTTCACTCGAGCAAAGGCTTGTCGTGACACTTTTCAAGACTTTAATTTCATACAACTTTGGAGGACAATTTACAAAAAACTACGGAACTCAGCAAAAAACAAATACCACAGCCATGTATATTAACTCTATCTTATCTATTGAGGCGACTTTCGTAAACATCACGTGTCAATCAAGGAAACAGGAAGACTTGAATGACACCTTATCGGTTCACCTAAATCACAGACGCCAAAACCAATCGAAGTCAAGGTAAAGTTTTGAAAAAGTGAGGCGTTCGTAACTGATCCAACTAACATAGCTAGGAAGTAGGTGCCATAGAAAAGGTAACTACAGAAAAAAACTTTGCGGCCCGACCTTAACAAGAACTTTATAACTCCGTGAACTTACCTAATTTTCGGCAATCTCCAAGTTTGGCCGCCATTTTGAGGGACTTGTCAACATGAAGCGTAACCGATATAAATCAAGCAGGTAAATCTAAAACCGTCAGAAATACATACGAAAGCAATTCAAATGAACTTTACTTTCAATTCAAGCGGGAAAATTTGAAATCGTTCGTTAAACTTACAATCCTCATGCGACCATTTCTTTCAACAATTCAAACACTACAACTAGTGTTCAAATTCCTCTCGTCGATTCCACCGCAAGAAATAACCTGTGCCACCCAAGCTTCGACTCGAATATGAAGTACGAATCAAGTAACATAACTGCTTCATCTTCGCAGCAATATCACGCTGGTATTTTGATTTTCCAATCGACGAGAACGGTGATCAGGAATTGATCGGTTTGTTTACCTCATAAACATGACCGCTGACCAGCCGCTAAGTAGAAACAGTATAGTGCGGAGTGAGGTGGTTGGCGGGCTTATCGTCATAAGATATTCAAATACATGCTCAAAAAGCTCTAGGACTATCAGTCTAAAGAGTGAAGGCATGCTTCGTGGTACGGACAACTTTTATTTTATTCTCATAACTTTCTACTTTAAATTAGAACTGGTATTAATTAATAGAGTTATCAATATATTTTTAACCGGGTACCCATATAACCTTTTTGCTTGTCATCAGTGGTATAAAACAAAATGTATTTTCCACCAAGAATGTATGCAAAGTGATAGAGATTTGATTCATTCCGCTGACACGTTCTTTTAAGTTATGTCGCGTGCAGGTTTTTTCTATCAAAAGTCGCGCGTGCAACACACTGGAATTGAAAATTCGTCGTAAAATCGCACGAACCTTAGAATGAGTGTAGGCAACTTTGACTTCTGGGGAGATTAAGTGGATGGTTCAAAGGACCCCCTGAGATTTTTTTCAGGACTATAACTGAGATTTGTTAATAACTATGATAATCATCATCATTAGCAGACGGTGCTTTTTGCCCATTGTTGTCATCATTATCGTTATCATGCCGGAAGAAGTATAAAGCCTGCATGTCGCCTTACCTAGCTACACAGAAAATTGTTCTCTATTTTGCTCCCCTTGGATCCTGGAAACTGTTACTATTAAGACGATCAACAAGAAAGCCTTTATAATTATTGAAACTTTTGATTAACAGAATGTAGGAGAAAATTGGTGGTGAGAGTTTTTCGCGTATCTCATAATCTGAACGATAGTTTTAAATATAACAAATAACAATTCATTCAATTTACCTTACTTGTCTCGTGTTGAAAAGTGGCGTTTCTGGGGACTGTAAATTCTTCTCTGATTCTTCTTGTCTCAGCCAAGACTCACTATCATCAACTTTTTTCTTCTGCTTCTTACGGCATGGGACACAGAGAGCTGAGGTAAGCGATTGCAAATTTCTAAGTTAAAGTAAAGCACAGTAGCATCCATCAGGAATTAAAAACCGACATACACTGTTTACTTTTATTATTCTTAATCAAATAAGGGGTGTTTTTTAGTCTGCAAATTTAATCATATTGGTTAATGAGAATCATACAAACTGAGGAAAACTGACCACAAATAATTGTGAACCGTACACATGAGTAAGTATATTGCTTGTCAGGTGATTTGATCTTCTACAAAAACGTTGATTATCAACCGAGCAACATTGTACATATTTCCATCTGTGATTAAAAGCACTTACACATAGATCTATTTTTTTTCAACGTGATGTGTACTTAAGTACCCTTCATCTAATAAAGAATTTCTTCTCTTTTCGAGCAGATATGTCGCATGACGAAAATAGATAACAGAAAATGTTACTGAAGACTACCTGATTCAACTGGAATAATAACTCCAAACAGTTTTTGAATGTCCTGAGACATATGCAAGGTAATTACATCTCTGCCTTGGATATGCTTTCTGGCACCATCATGATCAGGATACTGACATGTTACCTTTGCACTTCTCCAAAACTTCTCCAGTGTGTGGCAATGCCTATAACAAATCCACATTTTTTTGTTTATCCTCCTGAGTGAGGTGAAATAGGCCAATCCTTGCCAAGATTAGCTCATTTTCACTTAAAAACCTCTTTAAACAGGTGGCAGCTTATCAAATGATGGTTTACTTCGTCATTGCATTCAGACAGTTGTACCAAACCAATTAAGCCACACGATGAACCAAAGTTTTTTCCATCTTTGCTATTCAAAAAGCAGTCCTGAGACATAATGAACGTCTCGCTAATGAACGACTTCTTCCTGTACTTGTAATTGTTTCCAACGCAATACAAGTTCGGGAGATCTAAAGGAACTAACTATAACTTTGTATATTCGATACGATTTCAATTTCCACGTCAAAGGAGAAGCCTACTGTAATTCGTGAGTGGTCAGTGGTTATGCTCGTGAGGTAAAGAATGGGTTTGTGACTTTCTCACTCAATTGAAAGACTCGTATCACTCTTATGAAATGGTTGAGCAGTCTCTTATTTTTCTTAAAGATAGTGAGGTCACGCGTATCCTGTGAGCATGGTTAAGCCGCGAGACGCGAGAATCGTATCTTGCGTCTTCGCCGCTCCACGCTCTCAGAGTTGGGAAAAGACAAGACACGTCATTTCCAGTGCGATACAAGAGGTTCAATGGTTATCTCGATTATCTAACTACACTTATTTACATGGTAAAGATTTGTTTTTAAATCTGTTAACTGATGCTAGTCCTATTTGGAACGAAATGTATTTGAAATAAGTAAGAATACTAATTAAAACAAAAGTTGTCTGCAACACAAAACATGCCTTCGCATTAAGACTGAGAATCCTAATGTTTATCATGATACTTTAATGCATAGGTTCGAGTGTTCCCAAAAATCTTCTGATAATCTGCCCACACCCACCCCTCACCCTGCCCCTCGCCACTGAACCGTACTGTTTTCACTCAGCAGCTGGTCAGCGGTCACGTTTATGAGGTAAACAAACCGATCAATTCTTGATCACCGTTCTTGTCGAATTACGGTCGTTTCGCCTACGGGTTGTTTCGCCTACGGGTTGTTTCGCCTATGGTCTGTTCGCCTTCGGTTAGAGTCGATTCGCCTACATCTCATAGGTCGGTTTGCCTACGTGTTAAAACATGTGTTACAGCAGTTGATTCATCTACTTTATGTGCGATCACGCTCGGATCCTAGTCAGTCGATTCAATTCCTAGAGTGTGACTCATAAAGTCAAGCCTATCGAAGTTAAATAATTGTAAATAAGGAGCGTTCGTTTACCTGAAAATTTCCGTTTTAATTTGATTCATCTTCGTTCGAGTAAAAACAAGTTATGTAAATATCGCATATTCTGAGTTGCAAATTACACAGTTCTTCAATTACACTCAGTAACCATGAAGCGTACTCATTTCGCGACATTTTAATTCTATTACACTTATTACATGCGGGGACGTTTAGGTTATCCGAGTGACACCTGCCCCTTAAACAACAGATCATTCGCGTTTAATTCCACAGGGCACAGAGGAGTTCATTGTGACGGTAGGCGAGGCGAAAAGTTGACCGAGCCGATCGTACGATTTGCCTGTGTTAACTGTATAATCGACAATCAAACCGTCAGTGATCATAAAATTTAACTACAAAATGTTACTCCACCACACTCTGTGTTAATTCTAATACACTTATTACATGCGGGAACGTGTGGGTTGTCATAGTGACACCCGCCCCTTGATAAAATAATTCACATGTAACCCTTGCTATCTATTTCGCCTTAAGTTCGAAATTCCAGCCTTATTCTACCTAAACTTAGCTACCCTAAATTAATGTGCAACTTAACCTAAAGGAAAGCCAACCGAAGAAAACCTAATTTTCATACTTAACAATCTTGAAATCATAAACTTAACCGGCTTGTTTTAACTAAACTCGACTTAACTTCGATGCTTATCAACTTTGCGATCATAAGTTCTACCTAAATTAATGTGTAACTTAACCTAAACTTAACCTTAACTATTAAACTTCTGACGTTTCTGTAAAAAAATATAAAAGTTCTCTATTTTAGTCTTACTAGCAACGAGCAGGTCAAGTGGGAACAGCAGCGGAGTAATTGTGAAGCACTCTTATTGCCTGTCTGGTACTGCTCCCAGGCGTCGAATAGTTTCTGTTGGAGTTGCCTGTACTTCCTTCTCTGTATTCTCTTCAACTTCTTGTCTGAAACAAGCTTGATTGTTATTGACGTCAAGCGGGCCTCTGGATGAAGAAGTTCGATTAATAGGTAAAACTGTAATCTGCATTGGCCACCGGCTCGGCGTATCAGGGCGTTGTGCCACCCCTCTATATCGTTGTTGGTCCGGATCGGCTGCTTGAAGACACTCCAATCTTTTGGGGTGAAGATGGTGCTCTCAATCCACTGCTCCTGGATGTAGTCAGTAAGATTGCGGAGGGGCTGGGTCTCTGCCAGAACGCTGAGGCGCACGAACATCGGTCTGATCTCGTAGTGAGGGAGGAACGGGAGGGCCATTAGTTTCCTGATGAACTGGTACGTTGCTTCATCGTTACTGTATGCAGTTTGGAGGCCAAGCTCTTGCATCTGGCGTAGACAAAAAGTTAAAATTTTTGACTTTAAGCAAAACGTACGACTAACGAACGGACTGCTAAAGCTGATGATACACGGATTGACAGTTTGTCCTAACGCTGTAAGGGTTGACGCTTACGTTCTAACAGTTGTATATATTTGTTTCATAAAAAAGGCTAAAGCTGTGAAATCACAATTTGTTTAATAAACTTTAATAATCAGTTTATTGCCTTTTATTCACCTTTTTTTTCGGCAGCGAAAAAAGAGTGCTTGACATGAACAAACCTTTCTCCAAAGAGCCTGGGTCCAGAGGAACACGCAGCCCTGAAGCTGCACTTCTGGCAGGACGGATCTAAGCACCTCCCAGACAGCCCTTTCAAAGTCTAGGGTGACCTGCTGGACACTGGTCTGAATTGGCAGGATGCGGATTATTTTCTTCATTACCTAATTTTGTGAAGAGAAAAAGAAATGATGTTATACATGCCAGAAATTTTATTGCACTATGCTTTAGGATACATAAATAACTCTAAATAGATAATTACTTTTTTGTAGTCTTTCGTACTCTTCCTGGACATGAGGACGAACACCAGTGGTACTTGTTTTGTGTGATCGCCAGAGCGAACGAAGGCATTAATCGTTACCAGCTGCTGGAAAGGTTTGCGCACAAGTTTGAAAGTACCATCAAGATACCAAGACTTGGCTTTTGCGAGGGTCGTAAGTTGTTTGTCTGTAGCGAAGATGAGATGTCTTCTTTCCTTGACGTAAACTTCTGCCTGGAAGAACCCTTGTGGAATGCAGTCTTCCATTATTTCCAAGTCAAGGTCCTTTGGATCCTCCGGGCGAAGTCTCTGCCGTAAACGGTTCGCAGCTCGAGCAATATGCTCTGGCTTAGAGAGTGCTGGACAACCCGTGTTCAGTTCATTCAACAAGACCTTAAAAAAAAAGAAAGGAAAATAAAAAACATTACTTAACAATTATCAAGTGGACCGTCTTTCAGCTATTTTTCTCAAAAATGAAAAGTCTTTGAAAAGTTTATGTAGAATGTTTTAAATTGTCAAATATTTAGGACAGAGAAAATTAGGT
>CALNXJ010000003.1:7330000-7372500 GCA_942486045.1 Pocillopora meandrina
GGCCCGTGGGCGACACCTTGCTGGCGTTTCCCGAACCCAATTTGGCTCGTTCATGTGACTTACGTGCTGGGCAGTTACGATGGCAATGACCAAATTCTTTACAATTCCAGCATGGACCATTTCGGTTGGAATAACGTAAAAAGGGTTGGCGTTGCTGGTTTTCAGAAGTGTTCAAAGACATTGACTGGGAGAGCTGCTGAATTTGCTGAACTAATTCCTGGAGAGCAACTTGCTGGGTCTCCTGACATTGTTGTTGTGCGTGAAGGTCAGAACATAACAGTTCCATCTGAGCTTTAAACAAATCAGGCTCCCTGTCAACTTCATCCATAGAACGAACCTTTGAAGAGCTTCTTCGCAAATCACTATCGAGAAGACGAAATGCTTCAAGCTCACAAGCCAGCGACAAGGCTTCATTCCTAGTGCGTGGTTTATCTCTTCGTAGGCGAAGCCTGTCCTCTTAATCTTTGATAGCATCAATGAAATGCTGAACGGCAAATCTTTCTTGAGTGTCAGGTGATAAATCCTGATAAGCTAGACTGGATATAGACCTGATATCTGCAGCAAGAGCTTGAACACTTTTGTTTTTCTTGTTGGCAACGATTATGCAGACGCGCTTGATGTAACTTGCGCTGTTTTTCAACACCGAACCAAAGCTCCAGTTTGTCAACAATCTTCGCATAATTTTGACAGTCACTGTCAGAGATGCCATTTAACACTTGAGCATCGCCGCAAAGGCTTGCAGCCAGAAATACGGCAGCTTCATCTTTGCTCCAACCATTAACAATTACTCTCTGGTCGTTGCTGACTAAGGAATATGCCAGGATATGCTAATTCTTCAGAGTATTTATCCCTGAATATACTCAAGGTTCTATTACCTTCTGCTGGTGCAACATTAAGAATATTTTGACATTCATTAACTTCTAAAAAGTCTGTTGATGTTAACATAGTATCAGTAACACCTGCAGGTGTTTCTGCCTCATCTTCACTCCATTCATCTTTATGGTCTATTGTTTGGAAATCAACATTAGTGCTGTTTCCAACAATTCTTGTTGATTGCTGATCACGCTCATCACTTTCAACAGTATCACTGTTGTCATCACACACATCATTGTCAACGTTTTCATGCAGTACAACTTCATTGTATTGATTAACCCACTGTGGATTAAAACTAATCCCTTCATCTTTATAAAGACTGCTATTAATCATCAGCCAATCTGCAGCTTCCACCACTTTATGAGGTCTGACATTTAATGACAATGCAGAACTCTTATATCGCAATTTTCTCTTTAAATTGACTTTGATTGAACCAGTCTCACTTGGTAACCGTGGCAGCATACTCACTGTATGAGTTACATCAGTGGGCACATTAACAATATTACCATGTATTTTAAGCTGTCCTACTCTAAGAGCTTGCATTAGCTTTTGAAAAGCTTTTGATATTATCAGCCTATGTACCTTGCATGGTCATATTCTTTAAATATTCTAACCACGATGTTTCTAAATTACTTCTGTAAATCGTTCAGGATTCTCTCTGAAATACTGAATACCTGCACCTCTTATTGCTAAATGTTCACTTGCATTACCATATAACTGATGTGATACGGACTTAAACTAGCAATCACCTCCACTGCCAACATCTAGTGGTTTTAATCCATGTCGAAGTAATCTGTAGTGTAGTAAAGAATGAGAACTTTCATTGCATATCATTGTTCTAGGACCTGGGTTTAATTCAACATCCCCTGAAAGTAAAAGATGCATGTCTGACAAATGACATGTAAATGCTGTTGTAGTCCTCGTAGATTTCATATAATAACAACTATAGAAACTATCTCGTCTGTTAGTATATTTGATATGCCATTGTTTATAATGTGTAGCAATACTATACAATACAGATGAAACAGGAACTGAGTTTTTGATCAACAATTTGTGCTTCTTTCTTAGTTTTCTACATTTGAGTGACTTCATAACTCTTCTTAATGATATTCTCGATGGTTCCCTATCTCTTACCCTCCGAGTTACTCATTTTTTACACAGTTGGGAACGTTTAATGCACTGATTAACACTATCGGTAATTGTATTCACAAGTAAATCATTACTAACATTTGTATGACCAGTCTTTACATGTACTATATTATCATACTGCAAACCAGGCATAGATCTCAAGAATGCGTTATTTAAGTAAAAGTAACCATGGAATGTTGTATTGACCATCTTCTCATAACTGAGGTTTCTGTTCTCATCCCTGAGATCATTTTTTCCTCTGAAGGTTCCCCGAAGGGAATTAGTTGTTTCTCAAAAGACAGTATTGGTTTCCTGAAGAAATTATTTGGTTCCCCAAAGGGAGTTAGTCAAATCCGTATAAGGGTTTGCCAGATGATGAACGTGGACCAATTTGACGTGTTTCACTGCCCAAATCGCTCCATCATGGCCGACCAAAGAAGTCAAACATCTTGGTTCAGCATTGGTTTTTCTGGTGGAAATTCCGAGCAGTCAAACAACCTAAGGAAGTCTCTTCTAGAAAACACCGTGCACATTGCTTGAAAGCTGTGCCCGGTTACTGGTGCAGAATAGCAAAACATTGTAAACAAATCCTCTTACCTCTAACCGTAAACTGTTGACTCCACACTGCTCCGCATGGAAAGAAAGCAACATTACTGGAACTTTTCAACTGATAAGTAGTCAATCGTTGACGAGAGCGGACAAAAATGGATCGGGTAACATCAAGATTGGCCCTGGCTATCGTCAACGTGCTAGAGTTTCATTGAGTTTGGGATCGTATAAAACCAATAATCCGAAATAAAATTGATAAATGTTCCGAACACAATCTGAAGATCGGACCACTCACGGACTTGCACATTTGATAACATAGTAGCTATTTCTCATCTACGAAGAGAAGTAGTTACAATAAAAATTATGTAACAGTTAAGGTATTTATCCAATAGGAACAAGCGCTACAGTTATGGAGACAGTTAACCAACTTAACCGCTGATCTTTATCATAATTGTCTATATTGTCTTGTAAACTGAAATCAATAGATGAAGAGGAACTAGTGTAATCGACAACAACAAACACAAACTACAACTAATGACTTGGAGTATACAAAAACTACAAAAACTAGGTGAAATTGAGACCCAAAAGATCAAAGGGCAAAATTGTAGCCCAACTGTAATGCACAGCCACACAATTACATGGCTCCCCTGAAACACAATAGTGTTTCACTATAAAAGGATTTAAAAAATCACTAATAATAATAATGCAAAACTCAGTCTCTAAAGTATTCTTTGTTATATGTCTGACTGAGGACCAGTTACACTAAGGGCTATCGGCTGGGATTCACCCTGGGACTCTGTTTCATACCCGTTCTTTGACAGCAGTAAAACAAGTTTCTGAACAGGATGCTTCAGGAACTTTACTTTACCAACTCTTCTTCCTTTCTCCTCAAGACAGGCACTAACCAAGGCCAGCTTCACTATATGAACACAACCACCAGTGCCTTGATTAGCTGCGACAATGCATGTAAATTGCCAGCAACTATGGAGGGCATTATCATCTTTGGTAATAACAACATTATCAACATGTCTCTCCTTGGCGTTGTCCATTTCTGAGGCTGCTGAAGTAAGATACTCTTAGGTAGATACTCTTGCTGTAGCCAGTCAAAAGATTGTTTGCTAGATGTTAGACATGCCCCCAATGCTTTCTGCAGTCAGTTGATGGCAGCAGAGGGGATAGGTTGTTTTGAATAGACTGGATCTGTTGCTCCCAAACTCCAGCCTTATGACTTGAAGACAGAACATTCATAACAAACGTGATCCAATAATAGTTCTCTTGCAGGAGCTCCTTTTGGACACATTTGTCGTCCAGCTCTGCAACTGCAGCCTTCAGCTCATGTTTAGCTTGCACAAAATTCTATCTGACCTCTCCAGCAAATAAGATGATGAAGTGCATTGATAAAGGCATCTGTCTCAAGTTTACTGGAAGTGTTGTGGTGACCTGTTCTTGAAGCTAAACATGTAAAGACAACTCTAACCCTTCATTTCCTTCTTGCCCTCCCTGATGGTGAAAGGTCCACAGTAATCAACTGCAGAATCTGTGGAGGCTGCAATGGGCTCTAAGTGATCCTCTGGCAGATTTGCCATCTTTTGCTCCACAACTTAAGAATGCAGCTTCCTGCAGACAACACATCTCCAGATATAACTTCTGACTTCTTTTCTTCCAGTGAGATCCAGCAACCGTCAGCTCTCATCTTGTTTAGGGTCATACCCCCCCCCCCCTTGGTTCTGCACCTTCTTATGAAAGTGCCTTAAGGGTGGTCATGTGACTTCTCTTAGGCAAAATCAGGGGGTATTTGATTCCAAATGAGAGTGAGGTATTACTTAGGTGACCACCAATGGGAAGAATTCACTGGAAGTCAACAAAGGGATCCAGCTTTTGCAGAGTGGAGTTCTTTCTTAAAACTACTTCTCTGATAGGTGCTGAAGACTTGTCTTTGGGAGGTGTGACATCTTGGGTGGCCTTCTGCAAACTGACTTCCTCTGGAAAGGCAGTTGATGGGACAGACTTGATGATCACATTCTCAGCCTCCCGGAAATTTTGAATCTGGGGTTTCACTTTCTTGATTCTACCTTTACGCTTTGTGAAAACTTGCTCTTGCAGAGTCTTGAGGTAAAGAAGACTTCAAGCAATGGCTCTTTTCACATGGAACCAATCTGAAAAGCAGTCTAATGTTCTTCAATTTTCACTTCCCTGATTGCTGCACTGGTAACCAAGACTGTGATCTTCTTGACCTTAGGATCACATGGCAACACTTGATTGGGATCTGGCATATATTCCCTCTCATCAATGGGCCACTCACCGTTGTTCTGCCAGATGAATGCAGGGCTTTTTGACCACTTCGAAGCCATAAACACATATGGGCTTAGGCCATGGGAAGCATGGTTTGTATGTGACTCCACTGATCCACTGTAGACAAGTCTTGATTGAACTGAACCCAATTGGCATCAAAAACATGGAGCCTATG
This sequence comes from Pocillopora meandrina, assembly GCA_942486045.1. Lineage (NCBI taxonomy): Eukaryota > Metazoa > Cnidaria > Anthozoa > Scleractinia > Pocilloporidae > Pocillopora > Pocillopora meandrina. The sequence goes on from CALNXJ010000003.1 coordinate 7,335,018, forward strand.
ACTTTCATTAGCAGTTTAGCCCAACATTACTTCGCTGTCACACCAGAAGAACCCTTAAATGTTGTCGAGGCTCAAATCCTTGTGTATCTGTTGGCTAACCTTTACAGCAGTCACAGCAGCTTGTAACTCCAGGCATTGAACCCTGACGGGTTTCAAGGGAGTTACTTGCAACTTACTGACAACTGATGAACAATGAGTTTTACCGGAGTCATCTTGAAGCCTGATGTTACTGGACTGACCATAGCCCTCGGTGCTGGCATCTGGGAAGTGATGCAGTTCCTTTCTTACAACCACACCAAAGTTACTGGGTTTGAAGCGTCTTGGAATGGAAAGGTGCTCAAGAACATGAAGTTTGGTTCTCCACTTCTCCCACCTTGCTTTGGTCACATCAGGTATCGCATCATATCAGTCCACTCCTTCATGACACAGGTCTTGAACAATACTCTTTCCCTCCAATAGGACTGGTGCAATGAAACCAAGTGAATCAAAATGGAACTAATGGTGGAAAAGATTCTTCTTCCGGTAATGCAAAAACTGGGGTTTAAAGTTTGCATGAGGGGATTATGGGAGGAAGAAAAAGAGGAAAGAAAAATGGAAAGTAAAAGGGGGAGAAAGGGGAAAAAAGGGGGATTCCTGTGGTTCCTAAAAACGAGCTTAATTTGAAAACACCAGTAACAGCACAGTGCATATTTAAGTATAACATAATATGTAACATTCATGCAAGCTTCAAACACATCTGATTCTGAAACAAAGTCAGGCAAGTTAATTGCCCTTAGCTGCTTCCTTCTTGGCCCTGGTCTCTGCCTTTTAAAGAGCAAACCACTCTTCTTTGGGGATCTGGCCAGGTAGATACAAGGCAGTACCTCTTTACACTGGACTGGGTATGTCCAATACCCACCATTGTCTTGTGGCACACTCTGCTTGAATACTCCTCACACGAAGCCTTCTCAACAGCATCTTCTTCTCTAGCCATCTGATCTTGCATGTGCCTTCATTGCTGCCACTCTGTTTTATGACTTATGGGCCTCATTAGTTGTAGCTGAAGTGGGACTACTGCTTTCAGCTTCGCAGCCCTAGGTGCTGCTTCCATTCTCTTGGACATGACTGAAGACCTGGAAGTCTTTATAGAACCTGAAGCCCTTGTTATCCCTGAATGCCTCAATTTGGTTGACCTTGTGTCATGGCAAATCGTTTCAGGCTGTTCCAGGGTTTTATGCTCAATTGAGCATTGTCTTTCAGTAAGTCCTATTTGACATTTAGTGTACTCCAGATCGCACAGGTTGAAATCTTGATAGGTGGCATCTTTTGTACTTTAATCCTTAAGCAACTCATCCTAAATTTGGTGTGCCTGAGTAAAATCCTCCTTAATTTCGTTGAAAAGCTCCCTTTCTTTCTGCAATACTTCAAGCTCAGAAGGAAAGATAAGCAAGGAATAAATTCTCCCTACATGGTTGTGCAGTTTAGCTTTCAATCACTTTTGCTTTTTCAATGTCTTGTTACAAATTCACCCTATGACTCTAAAGCCACCCTTCTTTAAAACAGAAGAAATAATTATTTCAGAATTTCAGGAGAATTTTTCTAATTGCCTTTTTAGTCTTGAAGTGACCTAGAGGGTAAACTTCGGTAGAACCTATTTATCACATGGCTCCCAAATCCCTCATCACTGTCTGTTCATTGTTTCTTTGTTTAGCTTTCGGTCCAACCAGTTCATTTACCCTAAAAAAAATGCGTGGGCTTTGTTTCCTGAGTTTAAAATAGTGCCATTTTCTTCATGTTCATGTATTATTCGAAACGAATGGTGTCAGCTTCAATCTGTCTTGTTTATACAGTAGAATACTTCTGCCATATGAAATGAATTTTGGGTCGAAGTGTACAATGAAACTTGCAGATTAAAATTAACTAACTTTCTATGGTTCTTAAAATATGAGATGAGAGCAGAACATGTTCAACAAATGGATAATAACTCAAGGGGCTGGAACTCCTTGTTTTTTAAGAATGCTGACTACAGTATTTCTGTCGTATTTAAAAACGAATTTTAAGTTAACATTTCTTCAAACTAGTTTGACTTGCATTTCGCTTGCCAGAAATGTTATGATCCTTCAATTTTTATTTCTTAATTGAGAGTGATGATAGAAATTAACTTTTATGTTCTCTTCTGTTTAGGGAGATGTGAAGTGACCCCACTACATAAACTTAGTACTATTGACAGAATGGATAGGTGTGAAATTTACTGTGGCAAGAATGTCATTAGTTCCAGAAGCTTACTACTGGTATCAATTATCAATCTTTTGTTCTCTCCACGCAACTTGCCTCAACTAGATTATACTGTATGCAACTTGTGTCTATGTCTTTTTTGCAACTGTAAAATTACCAATAAAGTTTCAATGGAAAAGGACATGAGTGATCAGGTGAAATATTGTCATGTTCTTTTAGAGTATTTGACCTTCCAGTGTAAGCTACAAAATTTCTTAAGTGACTGATACATGATTTGTCTGTCTTAAAATTGGCACAGCCAAACCCCTCGCTAGAAACTATAATTTCCTCCAATAGGAATCCAAGCTGATGCCCAGTACTGCAGAATATGCAATGTCAAAGTCCCCTTTCACCTAAGTCTCATTTCTTTAAATCTGATCAATGTAAATCATCCATTTTCATTAAGAGATCAACAAACCTCTCCACATTAGTTTAATCTGACCTTATTTAGTCTTGTTCATAGAAAAAAAAGGCATTTGGAAATATTTTTTGTTATATCCTCACTGTTAAATATCAGCCCTACTGGTTTTTTGTTGTTTGGCATGTAATAAGAGTCTTTTCAGACCATAAAATCATTATATAACTTTTTTAGTTTAATAGGTTGGAGAACAAGGTTGCAAAGAGTGTATATGATTTTGCTGTGCAGTTGAAATGATAAATGAATATGATTTTTATTGGGAAATAATTGATTTATGTAACTATTCATATTACGACTGGAAGCCCATACTAGTACTTGTTTTAATTCACAATCTCCCCACATCATTGGTCATATCTGATGATATTTCTCAGACTAATGATTGAAAAGACTTTTCCTTATTCCAATCAAGTCCTTAATTATTCTTCCATTTCTAACAAGGTCTTTGATGTAATGGCTGTATCGTTGTCTTACTTTTCTTTACTCGACATTGACCTTTTTTGTTTCTTATTTTCCTCCTTTTGTTGAGCGGGAAAACGACGTAGGCGCATACCAGCAGTTTCTTGCATCAAACTAAAATTAAAAGAACATGCGCAATTACCCCTCGAGAAATGGCAAAGAAGTTGCAGGGTTTCTCTGTCTAACTTTTGTTGAAGGAAGTGTAATCAATTTTTTTTCTTGCCGGATGAAAGGACTTTTTAGACAATGTAAGTTACTCTGGGCAGAATATATAATATTCGTCTTATTGTTGTTTCAAGTGAGAGCATACTTGCATGAAATTATCAGTTTACAACCACATGAAATACACTCATAAATATTTTAATCATTGGTTTAGAGTCCAATTGCATAGAAAATAACAAGACAAAAGTTGAAATAACATGAGTTTTCGAAATTGTTCTTCAGTGTTCTGTGTTCCTGAAACACATTAGCAATTGGTTTAGAGTTCAATCTCAGACACAACACACGAGTTGAAATAACACAAGTTTCCAAAATGTAAACAATTGGTTTAGAGTTCGCCAACATCTAATAACTGAAAAAAAGTTGAAATAATATGAATTTCTAAAATTGTTCTTCAGTGTTCTGTGTTCCTGAACAAACTATTGTTTACAGTTTAAATTCTATCAGAAAAACAAGATAAGAATCTTAGTATAAACAGGAGTTCTTCTTCTTTTTTTTTTTTTTCAGGGTTCCTGAGTTCAATTGCCAGCACAATAGTAAAGTGGCTACTGGTTTAGAGTTCAACGGCAGACACAATATGTGTCGATGAACTGCACTTAATGGTATTGTTGTTTAATAACAGCAAATGTTCAGTCAGTTGCTCTTCCAACATTTCTCCGACTCTTAGAACAACTGTCTTCAACGTCTGCTCGAACGCAGTGACGATGACGTCACTTTCATCTTGTCCTTGTACGGAAAAATGAACAAACATTCTTTTATTGCAGTTGGCAAGAACCATAGTGTGTTTGCATCTATCACATTTCACTAGCAAACTGGCTGTGGTTCGCAAAAGCTTTCTGGAACAGTGTATGCAAAGAGGGTATTGCTGAACCTTCTCGACAGTTTTTATGAAGGGAACTACTACTGTCAATTCATCCTCTTGTGGAACTTCTGAAGGCTCTTCCATAGTTATGCTTTTGAGCTACTCATCTTGAATGGCAGAGATGATGGAATTTGGACTTGTAGTTAACTTCTTTGCACCATTCCAGAAGCCCACACGAATGTTTGTTATCTTGTAAACTGCAGCTGTGGTAATTAACGCAAGATTATCTTCCCACAGGCTGATAGGTATATTTCCTGTTAAATCTGCTATTGTCCCTTCAGCCATTTGGAGACTTTGTTTGCCAAGATGAATCGTTGATATTTCACTGATGTTTCCTACCTTACCAAGGACTGACACTGAATCACCTTCGCTTGAATTCTGGAGGATATCTGCTATCATGGTGCACTTGTTGGTCGACAGCTCTACATACTGGAAACAGTACTCAGTTGGCGAGGGTTGAGAAATGTCTGTCATATCATTGATAATGAGCTTGGCTTGGTCTGCTGTGCAAGTGAACCTTCTTATCTTTACAGGAGTTCTTGTTCACAGGCTGTCTTCTAGCAGTGGCCAGCGAATACAGTAATGCATGAGGTCTTCCAATTTGGTTTGAAGTGTTAGGGTGGAGTACTTCATGGTCTTGCGTTTGTTTTGAATAGGAGAAGACAAATCATGAACATATGCAATGATATCGTTCTGTTTTCCTTTGGGTGGGGTCGTAGGAGGGCTTTGGGGCTCAACAGCATGTTGGCTTGAGTTTGATGTAAAACTTTTGGCCGACACAGGTTCTGTAACAGTAGCGACTGAAGGCAAAGGGCTGGGCTTGGCCACATTTTTCATTTTCTCACTTGCCCTCCTTGAACCCTTCATCGTTGCTAAATGCTTACTGATTGACGTGAGCAGGAATGTTGGCTTTTATACTAGTACATAGGATTGAAATTCCAGCGTTATGATTGGTCAGTTTAGTGTTGCCGTGTTGCCTACACCCGAGGAAACAATCCCTAGGTAGTGAAAGGTTGAAGTTGAAGTAAATTTCCTTTTAAAACATTAAAACATCCAAAATTATCATGATATTTGCTAGTACATTTATAAAGCCAGCGAGAACAATGTTGCTGGAGTTTATTGTTAATGTTGGAAGAACTAGAATTTATGGAAAGAAAGAGGCCCTCAATGGTACTGTTTATTAAAGGTTGCAAATGCGAATGGATCTCTGCTGTTGTCTTTAGAGAACAGCCAGAAATCCATCTGCGTTTGCAGGGTATCAAATCTTGGTAGCAAAAAGGTTTCTGATGGTGTTGTGTAAGGATTTTGTACAAAGAATAGATCTAGAATAAAATTTGAAAACACAGCAAAGTTTCAGATGGCGTGGACCTCTCTGGAAACAGTGTAGTTTTTCCATTGGCTGGTTTTGATCCTAAGTTTTGAGTTTTTCAAGGGCAACGTTACGGTAGTTAAAAATCGCAGAACAAGTTTTGGAGTAAAAGCAATAATTATCAATGGTAACTTGCCTGCAAGGATGGTATCGTCAGAGTGAAATCCATATGCCACCATGCAACACAGAGAAGGATCCCTCAAAAATATATCAAAAATACTAAAAATGTAATTTATTTTTTCTCTATCTCTTTGTGTACAACCATAAACGAGACACGAGTTTAAATCTTGGCGTTTTATACTGAACACCCTAAGCGAGAGCAAACATGAGAAATTTACACTCCTACAAAGCAAGGCAACGAGTATTATGGGAGTAAACCCTCATCCACCATCGGACTTTTAGTCTCAAAAGTGGATGAAGAGAGAAATGCACCTCTTGATAAAGCCACTGAGGATGCATTTGAGGGAAAGAGGGTAGGGAGGTGAATATCCACCCTATAATTTTTTTTTGTTGGTCTCATACAATACAGTGAAGGCAACAGCTGCAGAAAATGTAAAGGAAAGAAAGCGACTATACTTCATGTTATTTGACAATAAGAATTGAAAAAAGGAATAATTAGAGCTGTCGCAGTACAATTTACTTCATAAGGCTGTCAATGACAACTTGAGGGTGGAGGTGTGAGATTGATGAAGGTGTGAGATCAACGCCTGTGTTCTGAGTGAATTTGAGATCCTGTAAAAATCACTAAGTGAGGGATCTTCACTTTTGTTTGGTAAAGCCAAATGAATTATCTGGTGAGGCAGCAGAAATAAAGTTCATAATATCAAGGGTATCCTGCTCTTAAATCCAGGGCAACAGTATACCCCAAAGAGTAGTTAATATGGATAAACTTTGGCCGAATCACTCATATAAGAAGTTTGTTTCGTCAGTTGTGGGTTTTTGGTTCACTGTTATCAAACATCTTTATTGACGACTTTACTGCCAGACAATAAGAACTGCGTTCGAATCCTAAAAGGAAGTTACATTGTTATGAAATGCTCAGATAATAAAGTATACGGAACGATTTGATATTTACCCAGTGAGTGGGCTAGGTCCATAGCTTACAAATGACTTACATTAGTATTATGAAATCACTGTAACGTATCTCATTAGCGGATAAATTAACTTAATGATCGATTAAAGAATTTCTCAACGAAACAAAGTTGTCTCTTCGCACTTCCAGAGAAAATAAAGTAGTTTGTAAGATTCTTTATGAGCAGTTCAAGTCATCCGTTACGACCATTTAAAACCAGAAATCCTGTGTTGAATTAGTTATACATTTTTAATGTGTGTTTGGGTGCAAAGGAAGGCAGTACTGCCAAAACACCAAATAACACTGGGTTAGTACCCTGAAAGACGACATCTGGGAGTGTTCCCATAGAACTGAGAAAACTTTACCCATGTGGAAATTTATCAGATAACCTCTGGATTTATCTATTGATGTTCTACTGACTGTGCTACTGGGCCAGACAGGAGCAGTTTGGGGTAATTAAGATAGATATGTCTATGTTGTGAGCCGTATAGCACTGGTGGTATTAATTATACACCTTTTAAGTATCATGAATTTACATCATGGGTTGTGTGTGGTTCCTATCAATCTTTCATTTATAATTTTCGGTCTAAAAATTTTAATTGAAAGGTTTTTTGTACACCTCATAGATGCTCCCAAAAAAAAAATTCTGCATACAAGCCTAGTGACACATTAGCTTGTCTTAGTTTCTGTAGCATGAAGGTGGCTCACAAAAGTTTGCAACACATTGCAGCTCTTATACTTTGATGGCCAGTGCTGCCACTATTAAATTTGTTTGATGTTACAATAATTGTTTCAAACAAATACCTAATCATAGCTGATGTACCTGGAAGAGTACATATTTGTTTTTAGCAAATTTTGTGTTCAACAGGACAAATAATGTAAAAGATAAATCTCCTAATATAAAATTAATTGACAGTTGCTAAGCCTTCAATGGTAATAATATTATTTCTTTGCCCCTTACTTGAAGGTTGGATTTTTAACTTTTTTCCACATGCAGGCTTGCTCAACAGTTTTGAGTCCTACTGAATTAAGTAGACTTGGTGTGTGTCTACCTACAACTACTGCACTGTTTAGAAAGTGAAAAAAAAAGCAACTTCCTGATTCACTGAATCATTTACAACAGATCATAATTGCATACTGCAAGACTGGAGTTTCATCCACATGTAAGAAGTTTATAACTTTCTTTTACTTGTTAATAATTAATAAAAAGTGTCAGTTTAAGTTGTCACATGGAAGTTACATGATCAGGTGTTCATTATACATTAAATGTTTGCTAGAAAAAAGGAGCAGATTCTACTGATGTTTGTTCGGTTTTCCCAACTGTGACTTTCAAGATCCTTTTCACTGGTCTCTTCCCAGTGCCTAGTTTGCATTTTTCCCTTCATTTATTACAACTGATTTATAAAGAATTTCACTTGCAGTATAGCAGGTATTGTACAGGAACCACTGGTCTGTTGGATTGCTGTTTTGTACAAGGGGATGACAAGCTACTGATACTTCTTGCTGTTTGGGACTGAGGGGAAAACTTCCTTTGGTAATGAGTGAAGAATACTTGTCTAAGGAGACAAAAGAGAAATATATATATTTATTAGAAAATAGTATGCTATAATTATGCACAGTAAGATGGCACTATTTTTAGACAAGGATTTTTTTAATGGGGGAGAGGGACATAGGGTGCAGAAATAAGATACTTACCAGTTGATGACGACAGTACTACAGACCAGAATTCTTAGTAAGGTAGAAAGCTGGAACTTCACTGGCAGTCTAAGTTAAAGATAGATCTTTTGAAGCTATTGAAAACACACTTTGTTTAAGAAGTTAGTCTGATTTTTGGGGTCCATCTGTTATATGTATAAACAAATATTTTTATTATTATTTACTTAGCCACCTCTCATGTGATAGATATTCAGCATTGGCATGATCAATGCACATGTTGTGGTTCTTACAAAAATTATCTTTGGTTGAAAGTTTTTCAATTTGATTTGATTTTAATATTTTATTGTTTCATATTCATTACCATGATCTACAACAAAAAAAGGAAAATGAAACTGGTTTATAAAATTTAAAACCAAAAAAATTGGAAGGATAACATATATAATAAATACAAACACTATTTTCAACAGCACTGGTAATAGCTGACTGTCACAGAAGTAGTATTTCATATTCTATCCCATAATTGTAGGCATTTGTGTCCTAAAATGTAAATAGTGTTACAATGTATCTTCATTATATGTACAGGAGGTCTTTCATGATATCAAAAATTATCAAGGGCAAGGTTAGCATTATCAGCTGAAGCCAAAGACTGAGAACCACAATGCTTACTGAGACATTGCTAGTTATGGATATCATGAAGAACCAAGTTCGACAATTTTTATTATACACTAATATGTCAAAGAACAGTTCTAAAGGACTTAATACCTCAGTAGTGATAACTTGCTCTTTTCTACAGGTTCTGTCCTTTTTGTTTCCCTGAGTGCTCTTGAAAACTTGCCTAGCTACTTTTGCTGACCTTTTTCTGTTCTCTGCAGGAGCGTTATCTTCTTTAATTCTCCTCTCTAACAAGACACACATCATGGATGTGTTTATGAAGAGATCTTGCATTCAGATAACACAGTTTTAGACGGGAACCTGTTATGTAATAAAGTGGTGATATACAAAGCTTAAGTTTTGCAACTGTTCTTAATCGCTCTATTTCTATCCTAACATCAGGATGGACAGCAATTTTGTCTTCACAGAGGTCAGTAATATATAACCTTTCAAAAGTAGTAACTCTACTCAGTCCCACATAATGAATGTGTGGAATAGTTCTTCTAGCATTGAAGTTGACAACTATTTTAGTTTCAGTATCACCCTGAGATCTGTGAGTTGTTTTCGCTGCTGCAGGGCGTAATGGAAACTGTTTCCTAACAACTTGTGCTGCTTTGTTTCTCCCTACTGCAAATTGCACAGTGACAGGTTTTATTGGGGTCCATGCATTTTCAATTCCTTGAATATAAAAATGTCTGTTTTCAATTCTAAATTTATGACCAACATCCAAGTGGTCAAACTGTACCCAAACTATACCTGAAGGTTTTTGTTGATGCAATTGAACAAATTTAATAACATTTCCAGCACCCATTAGTCATGCCATCTTCAGTCTGTATATTCATGGCCAGTTCAGTTCTTTCACCTTCAGCAAGACATAGGTTCCAGGCGAACTGTTTAGTTTTTCTTGGATCATTAGGTATTTGTCACAATATTTTTTCTCTTAGCTCAGCAGAGTTAGCTCCAATAACACTGTCTTGAGCTTTAATTCTGTATTTGTTTCCTACAGCTGCATTGTGAACTCTTTCATTAAATTCATCTACCTTTGCATTTTGTATAAATAAATGAGGTCCATCAATTGGGTTGTTTATGTTGTCTTGTATAATTCTTTCTTTCAATGTTGCAATGTCACTGGGTGTGTGTTTACCTTCTCGTATTCTATTTAACAGCTCAGCAAAGAACCTGCTTTCTCTTTGACGCATGATCTCAGTAAGTTTAAACATTGTAAAGTGTTGTTGCCAGAGATTAGGAACAAGAACTGCATAATCTAAATTTTTAGGTCTTTAAAAACATAACTATCCATGACAGGCTCTAACTGGAACAAATCACCAATAGCAACAATGCTGACACCTCCAAAATCATCCTTACAGCCTTTAATATCTTTCAGCCTATTATTGATTTGTATGGTGAACATATTGTTTCCTACCATTGAGATTTCATCAACAAAAGTTAATTTTACTCCTCCAAATTGAGTTCTTAGGGTGTTTAGTTTACTTGAATCAAGCTGTTTGTAATTTTTAAGTGACTGATTGGCAGGAACAGCAAGTGCACTGTGAATTGTATTACCTTTAATGTTATAGGCAGCTTTCCCAGTTGGCCCTAACAGTATAACTTTGATTTGATGAAAATCATCGCCAGTTTTAGTATTATAATACTTAAGGGCTGCCTGATACAATGCCTTTGTTAGATGTGATTTGCTAACACCAGCTCCACCACTAAGAAAGCAGTAAAAGGGACTTTCTGACACTTTAATCTGGTGCAAAATATGATAAAAGAATTCTTTTTTGTCTTTATTTGAAGTCTGGACCATTTGGTGATAATTATCATCTGGTAATTCATTCAATATCAGTGGTTCATTATTAAATGATGATGATGGAATACCTAGATCAGCGGACAGGTCATAGTTTTCATTAAAATCAGGGTGTAAATCTTCATTGCCAATAGCTTCATCCTGCAGTTGAACATTTTGTATATTTGGTGCTATGGAATCAAATTGGTCATCAGTGTAATCTGTGTTGTGTAATTGTTCCTCAATCTCATTGAGATCTTCACTACAGATGGTATACTGCCCCATTTGTTTGTCTATTTTGTCTTTTAAAAGATGGAAACGCTCCTGATATGAAGGGCTGTTGCCTATTAAATCAATTTCTTCATTTCTCCAAGAAGTAAAGAGCATTATAAGTTCACAGTAGTGTTTTTCAGGGTGAGATTTTACATTGAACCAAACACTTCTAATTATCCTGGGCTTTAGGCGTTGCTTTGGTCTTGACTATTTTATATTTTGCATGGCCTCATTGGCACAGTCTGGCAGTTCATCATCATTTTCCTCATCATCTGCTGCTTCCAGTGGGAGGTTATCTGTGTCAATATCTTTTGACTTTTTCACATAGGGCTTTTGGGGTGAATCATACAGTGCAGCCCAATCAGCTAAGGTAACATTTTCAAGGCTGCTAGGTCTTTTCATATACCTGTTTAACAGATCACTAGAGAGAACTTCTGATTCACCATCCATTTTTTCTATTTCATTCATTAGTTTTTACAGCTTAACTCTTTCCTCAGGAGGTGCTGTGTTTATGAAGATCACTTGTCAGGAACTTTTCCTCATTGGTAGCTGAAGAACTATGTAAACTGCTTCCTGAGCATTTATTTCAACACTGTTCAAAAATTTATATCCATTGTCTCTTACTTGTTGTTTTATGCTAGAATTGCCCTCCCTTGCCTCATCACATGCCCTTTGTAAAAGCTGACTCATTCCCTTTTGTGCTTTAGAAATTTAAGATACGATGTACATTGCACAAGCATAAACATCTAGGACAAATTGTATATCCATATTTGCTCTCCATGCACTTAGACAGGCACTGTTATAGTTGTTTACTCTTAGCTCATTTGGATTCCTCTTCAAAAATATGGAAGGAGAATGAAGACTTGATTGCATAGCAAGATAGTAGTTTTGTTCAATAATACTGAGATTAGTCAGTAATTGATCAAGTGAGATGTCTTCACCTTCCTTCATGTCATTTAAATGTTTACTGATGTTTTTCCAATTATCTTTATGATTTCTAATCTTAGTTTCAGACATATCATTCTCTAGGGGATATAAAATGTTTGTAGACTCCATAGGTGGTTGTGGAAAATTCAACCTACATTCTGCCTTTGACTTTTTACGACAAGTTTGGGAGTGCCTATGAATCTGTCTATTGACAAGGCGACCCAGTTCTGGATCATTATTTGGCATTTTGCAAGTAATTATTTCATCAATACATGATGTGACCTCATCATCACCATCACATCCATACACTGGTGCATCTTCAATCCCAATTAGCATATGAATGTGAGGGGAGCCTCTCTGCTGATACTCTACTTGGTAAAACCAATCTGCAATTTTTCCTAAAGGAGCAGCATTGCTCATTAAAAAGTGCCTTAAAAACTGATTGAATTGATAATCAAAATGCCTTGCACAAGTTACTGGGTCACTCTGGATCAGCCTAGACTTTTCCTCCCAGTTCAAATTCTCTAATTCAGAATCTGAATATTCTTTATCATCAACAAGCTTGCCAAGTATTCTAAGGAGATGTATCCACTTTGTTTCAGCAGATGAAAAACTACAAAATAAAGTTGCAGGTCCAAGTTGTCTTATCATTGCAAAGATATCTTTTTTAGCCCGCTCAAAATAAGGGGGTGAACCACGAAAAGCTCGTAAGAATTTGTAACCTTCATCAAGATGAACTAGTCTTTCCAGGGCACCTTCTTGCTTTAAGTGACCAGCAGTCAAATTCCTGTTGATTCCCTTGCATTTTCTCAAAGCTACTTGTGATTTCCCCAAAAGAATCTTCATTTGCAATTTTTTAGCTTTGAAAAAAATATTCTTGATATGCATAGCTGCTCTTCGATCTGATTATCTTAATTCTGATTTGCAAATATCAATGTAATGAATATTGACTAGTCTATCGTCATTCTCTGGCCTTTTCTGACCAATAATTATCCCTGGATAAGCTAACCCTTCAGAATATTTATCTCTAAATATACTCAAAGGTACACTCCCTTCCTCAGGTGCTATGTTGTAAATTTGTGCTTGCTGATTGTCTTCAAGAAAGTCAATAGCAGTTAACATAGTATCAGTTACTCCTGCAGGTATTTCTGCATCATCTTCTGTCCAATCATCAAGTTGATTTATTTCTTCACCACCCCTTATTTGCTCATTAGGTTGTGAAACATCACCAGTTTTACTTTCATTTTGTGACAAGTTTGTACTATAGCTTGTTGTCCTATCTGTACTTAAGGGAATTCCTTGTTCTTTATAAAGAATACTGTTTGTAGCAAGCCAGTTTGCTGCCTGCAAAATTTTATTAGGTCTAACATTCAAAGACAAGACAGAACTCTCATATTCTAATTGTCTTTTCAAATGAACTTTGATTGTTCCACTTTCTTGTGGCAACCGCAGTAATATGTTGACAGTACATGTATTGTTAACATCTGCTGGGATATTCACCACATTTCCTTTTATTTTGAACTGATTTCCTCTGGGAGCTTGGAGAAGCTTTTGAAAAGCCAACCTAGGTACCAACATTCTACACTCTAACTCGTTCAAATCAAAAAAGTCTGGTTTTGCTGGAAAGGACATTCCATTCTTAGCTGCACAGGGTGGTATTTTGTCTTTCTTCAAATGTTTATAGCAAGACTGACAGATGCACTCAATTCCATCAACACTTGTTTTAGTCAGTAAATATTTTCCTGCTGTAGGGTTGGTCAGTCTAAGTTTTTCAGCAGTGATAACACTGTGTTTATACCACAACTGGCTACAACAGGAGCAAATGTACTCTGGACCTCTAGAGACATTAGCGTGTAATTTTCTGATTTCGCCAGTAATGGTTGGGTTATATACATTTTTCTCATTCTTATATTGATGCTGGTTTGTTAGTCTCTCTTGTCTATGGTCTGCAGATTCATTTGCAATTTTTTCTTTCTGATATTGACGTTGGTTTAACAGTCTCTCTTCTCTACATTCTGCAGATTTCATTATTTATTTGCAAAAGATCATCATTATAACAACACTACATGCTGCAACGCAATTAATATAATCCTGAGCGGGAAGTCTCAGAAGCCTTTTTAGGCTTATCTAGGAGACCCCCTTTACTACCTGATAAGACAAGTCTGGCGGTCAATGATTACAGATCTTGTACATTGATTTACAGATTCGTGAGTAAGTTACATTGGTATTGAATATAACTATAAACTATTTGTTAGAATATAATTTTTTAATTCTCGCTCAAAAGTCGATATATACTGGATATTTTTTAGATCACTTGGGAAGCTGTTGTATACATCAACTCCTTTAAAACTAATGCTTAATTTCCTGAGGTTTGTTTTGACACAAGGCTTATGTAATTTTTTGTTTGAACGAGTGTTGTGGTTGTGAACTTTTTCATTAGTCCTAGAAATTTTTTTCGATGAGATAGGTAATTGATTATTTGAAAATTTTTTCATTAAGATAGCAATAGTGTAATAATTAACTTGGTAAACATTCAGTATCTTCAGATGATCAAATAATGGTTTTGAGCTGTGATTGTATTCTTTGAAGGTTATTATTCGTACAAGTTTCTTTTGCAGTTTGTATATTTTCTTGAGATGAGTCTGATATGCATTAGCCCATACAACATTGTCATAAAAAATATAGGGGTAGATCAGGGCATAGTAAATTGATTTCAGTAACGATCTAGTTACAAAATGCCGTGCTTTACATAATATACCTGTTAGCCTTGATATTTTGTTTGCGACGAAATTAATGTGTTCTTTCCACTTCAGTTGGTCTTCAACTATTGTTCCAAGAAATTTTGTGCTTTTTATTTGAGTAATATAATGATCTTTGATTTTTATATTTAGTTGTTTAGTTATTTTTTTGCTTGATGATTTAAACAGCATGAAATTTGTTTTTATAATATTAAGTGATAATTTGTTTAGTTGTAGCCACGTATTGATTTTAATTAGTTCTTCGTTCATTTTATCTATCAGCGTGTCCAGATTTTTATGAGACATCAACCAATTTGTGTCATCTGCAAAGAGAATGAAGGATAATTTTTTTGAACTATTGCAGATATCATTTATATAAATTAAAAACAGTAGAGGACCTAGAACAGATCCTTGGGGAACTCCACACGTTATTTCTTGTTTCTCTGATATTTCATTGTTGTATCTGACGCACTGATATCTCTGTGTTACATAATTCTTAAACCATTCTAATGCCATAGAATTCCAGCTTTTGAAGTGGCAGGCTATGATCAACTGTATCAAAGGCCTTAGACAAATCCAGAAATACCCCGATGGCAAATTCTTTGTTATCTAAAGCAGTCGTTATTTTATTGATTAGGTCAATAAGTGCGAAATTTGTTGAGTGATTTCTCCTGAATCCAAACTGATGTTCACTAAGAAGGCATATTTTGTTTAAGTAATTCAATAACCTTTTGTATATCATTTTTTCTAATATTTTAGAGAAGCAAGGTAATAAAGAAATAGGTCTGTAGTTGTTGAATTCACAACTGTCCCCTGATTTGTATACAGGAATAACAATTGATGTTTTAAAGTCTACAGGTAGTTTGCCTGTACTGAATGTGAGATTTATAATATGTGATAATGGTTCACTCAATTCTGTTGCTAACTGTTTCACTACTTTGGGCATGATGTTATCGTGTCCACAGCTTTTTGATGGGTCAAAATTTTCTAGTTCTTTCATAATTTCTCGTTCACAGACAGGTGTCAAAAACATTGAATCCTTGTAGTGTCCCTTCAAGTAACTAATGAATGACAAGTTGGTAGCAGTTATTTTCTTTGCAAGGTTAGCTCCGACATTAACAAAATATTCATTGAATCAATTAACAATTTCCCTTTTGTCAGTAATACGCTCATTATCTTTTTTAAATTCTGTAGAGCTAACAGTATCCTTTTTTCTACTGATTACTTCATTTACTAATTTCCATGTCTGTTTTATATCACTTTTAGCAGTGTCGAATTTTTGCTCATAATATCCCCTTTTCAGAAAATTTTTAACTTGTTCAGACGGTTGCGATAATATTTGTATTTTGCTTTTAACTCTTCATTTCCATTGTTTAAAATCTTTTTGTATAGCTTGTTTTAATTTTAGATGATTTGATGAATCCCTTTGTAATCCAAGGTTTCTTATGAATTTTTGCTGCTTTGTTAGAGAGATTCTTTTCAGGTATACATTTATTGTACAAGCTCATGAACGTTTCTTTAAAATAAGAATATGAGTCATCAACTTCATTGATGGTCCTAAAAAATTCCCTATTAATATTTTGAACTTCACTCCGCAATTTGTTTAAATTTGCCTTTGTTACTGCTCTTTTCTGGATAACCATCTTTTTTGGTTCAGGTGTGCTGATAGATGGAAATATTTGAAAGACAGGTAGGTGATCTGAAAGGTCACTGATCAAAATTCCTCGAACAATCTAAGTGGATGTTATTAATAAATATATTATCAATTAATGTTGCTGAATTTGCTGTAATTCTAGTTGGTCTGTTTATCTGTTTGTCTGTTTAAAAATGAGAGCTATACATTTGATAAAGAAATCTGTTTACATGGTCACTGCTCTCATATTTTATGAGATCAAAATTGAAGTCTCCCATAAGTATACACGTCTTATTTTCTTTATTGACCTTGTGAAGGATTGTTTTCAAGTCTGCTTCAAATTCATTAAAATTGCCGTTCGGAGGTCTATAAATTGTTCCTATGATGATTTTCTCATTTTTCCTCAGGCTAGTCTCAACAAAAATACTCTCTAAAACACCGTCTCTTTGTAAATTCAAATCATTTCTAACGTGAAAATTTATAACAGAGGATATAAACATCCCTACACCCCCACTGGTCTTCGTGTTCCTGTTGTTGTTGACAATCAAGTAACCTGGTAGTTGAGTTTGTGATTCATTATCAAAATTAAGCCACATTTCACTAATTCCAATCACTGAAAATTTATGTACTAACTCCCCAAGGTATTGTTGTAGGTCGTCCAATTTATTGGTCAAACTCCGCACATTAAAATGTAGAACAGAGAAGGGAGAATTATCGGAGAACTAATTTGATATTTTGCTTCTGCACCTGTCTTCAAGATAATACTCACATTTTGTCATATCGCTGTTGTGTCTTTGATTTTGGTAAAGATCACCTAGGTCAAAAACACAGTCTTCCAAGCTCATATCATTCAACACCGGGTGAAGCTTAAGACTGGTAAACTTAGAAAAATCATTTCTTATTATTTCCTGGTTCGTAAGTGTTTGAGCAAAATCATCATTGTCTAATTGCGTAAATGGAAATAATTGCTGTGAACAATTATTGCAAATCGGATAACTACAAGGAATTATATTACTCGCGTCTACCCTCATGCATTCAGTATGAAAATTACTCCCACAAGTTTGACAATTAATTTCACACCCATTAATAATTGAATCACATTTAGAGCAGTTTAACATTTGCTATAAAATTGAGGTTTGAACTAGTTTGATTATAGTCTTACTTTTCAAGCTGGTTGTGCGTAAACTGGTCATTCGATATGTTGTAGATCCTTCCATTCCTTGAGCTCAACTATTCTCGGGTCATCCTTTAATTTATACTTAATTTTCCCATTGGTAAACCAAGCTGAGTCTACCAAGTGTTTTTCCTTCAGCTTCTTTAGCCTTTTTGCTAAATCTTGCGCCATATCTTCCAGAATAACTACCTTTTTGCCCTCTAATTGGCGTCTCTTCAGGAGCAGACGTGTCTTCGTCTTGTTAAAGAGCAGACGGACAATGACTGGCCTGGGTCTTGCTGACCTTTGATCTCCTGTTGAGTTTCCTGCGTTGCCGACAGTGAACTTCTTAGGGCTAACACGATGAATTATCTCCACTTCCTCTGGTTTAACTTCTTCTCCCAGGTTCTCTCTCATACAAGAAATAAATTTGCCCTCCAGGTCTTCTCCTTCTTGCTCATCTATACCTAGGATTCTTAGGTTGTTCTTCCTAGAGTACTGCTCATTGCGAACTGGGTACTCCCAAGTTAGGTCAATTTTTTTTTTTAAAACATCCTCGACGTAATTAATACTCTTGTTGAAATCATCTTTGATTTTAGTGATCTCCTTACTTATGCCTTTGAACTTCTTTTCTAACTCTGCAATCTTAGTATCCATCATTATGCTTAAATGCGTGGTCAACTCTTCAAGCTTGACATCCAGGATTGAGTTAAGAACATTGAAGACCTCTGAGCTCAAACCATGTTGATCTTCTAAGGATTGTTCTGCTTGTTTCTTACTTGGAATTAAACTTTTGCGTCCCGGTGCTGAAGGGACGCTATCAAAGCTTCTCTTGGTCTGCGCGGTTTTCACGTCGTCCTTACCTCCCGCCATCTTTTTTTTTTTTTTTTTTTTTTTCCATTAGCAATTTTTTCATTCTGATATTGACGTTGGTTTAACAGCCTCTTCTCTCTACTTTCTGCTGATTCATTTGCAATTTTTTGTCTTTGATACTGAGATTGGGTTGCCAGCCTCTTTTTTCTCGATTCAGAAGGTTCATTTGCACATCTCTTTTCCCTGTTCAGACGCTGCCGGGCCAGCCTCTTTTCCCTAGATTCCACAGTTTCATTTACCCTTCTTCGTTTCTCATATTCGCGTCTAGCAATCAATCGTTTTTCTTTTTCTTCTGGCGTTTGTTTGGTTTCTTTTATTTCTGAAATGCAGATGTTCAATTTTTGGACTCTTGTGAACATTTTGCAAATCAAGTTCATTACCTCTGACAAAGACGCCTTTAATTTCAAAAGGAACAACCCCTATTTGTAAGCTGGAAATTTTCAAATATGATACAAGGTTCTCAGTTCCTTCAATTGTAAGCAGAGAACATTTACCAAATGAGTGGGGCATCCCATGCAAATCCCTGGAATGAGCATCAAAAATTTTAAAGCTTTGTTCTGCATTCTTAATCGCTGCAACAGTATTAATTCCAATTGTTAACAATCAACAATTGTAGTTAAGTTGACGATTTGAAAACACTTCTGTCAGAGAATTTTGAATAGACATGTATGGCCCATTACTTGATGTCATAAACAAATTTCCTGTTAATGACTCACTATATTGTAATGTGTATACTTTATTGTAAATTGAAACAATGCATGGAACATCAGTTAAAAGCAAATAATTATTTGTCTGAACAGAACATCTTATAGAAGTATACAAATTATTTCCAATGGTAAGAATATTATTCAAAGTGGAAGAAATCCACAAATTAATATCTCCTATGTGATGATAAATAATAGCAGTAAGTGACATTGCTACACATTGCTTACCAGGATTTTCACCAAAGATTGCTTCATTTCCTTGACTGTAGTCAGCACATATTGTTCTTGTTGGATCAATGACATCAAATATTGTAGGGCCTGGATTTTCCTCTACATCATTTGCCTGCCTTATAAGTAGTGGAATATAGGCATTGTAGAAAATCATTTGTGACAACCAAAACATCACATCATTCCACATTTTGTGTTGTCCAACAACTTGTTTCAATACTGGTAAGTAAAATACATTTAAATAGAACATCACAAACATTAAACTCCAAAAATGATCATTAAAACGTGATAAGATATCCTTTGTTTTCACAAAATTGTCATGAGAGCCAATACTTGACCGGTATTGTTCAATCATGATTCCCATACTTACTTTTTCGTTTTGAGATATGCCTCCATGAATTCTCAACAGTGCGAGGAGAAAGCAACTGCAATACAACTTATTTCACTTTCTGGCACTTTCAGGTGGCTTCAGACACTTTAAAACACTTTTAAACACTTTCTGACTTAGTGGTGCAACCTGCACCGATAGATCAAGCCAATAGTTGTTGGCTTGTGAGAGTGCAATGACTCCTTTCAGTGTGGTACAACCTGTACCGAAGATTCAAGCAGTTAAATATCGTTTTTTAAGAGTGTAAAAGCTCTTGCACAAGCTGCAGCTATAACACAAGCTGGGTCTGGGTGTGTTGGCTTGTGTTAGGAGAACTAACTCGTGATACGATCACCTGAAAAAAAATCACTTGAAACCATGCTTATAATCAAGATGGCTGACTCAGACTTGTGCGCCGTACGATACTACAATATTAGACCATGTGACAGGCGCTCGACTCTCGTATACAGATAAATAAATAAATCTGATTGTGCCATAGTGTGGCTACACACGTTGTGTAAGCCACACAAAAATCAGTAATGAGGTGCATAAACAACAAGTACTCATGCCAAACATTTTTCAATATTCAACAATCATTTGGTGCTAAAGAATATATATGCAAGAAATGTCATTCAAAAGTCATAAAAAGAGAATTACCATGTCAGGCTGTTGTGAATAATAATACCATCCACGTTACAGGCTTCATTAGAAAAACTAGATCAATTACTAATTGATTCTCAATTTTTGATCCTCTAGAGCTTCTTAATTTTTGTTTCTGCTTTTTTTCCCACTGTTTTTTTTTTTTTTACGTAAAGTTCCTAAAATTGGAACTTTATGTACTTTTTATAGCAACAAAACATGGCTTAAAGGCTGAGCAAAGAACAACACATGACACATTTAGTTTTCTAGTTTGCAAGTTTGCTAGTTTGCTATCTTTTCTCACACGGCTTCATGCTAAACAAAGAGGTACCGGCTTATGATCACTGCGGTATTAAAGATTCTGGAATGCCTACAGAGTGAGCATTATTTCATATATTGGTATACTGATATGATCAATTTCAGTACGACTGGATAAATCACTATTCATTGGATAAGCACCATCAACATCAGTTGAGTTATCCACTTCAGTGTGGTTTATCCAATGCATAATGCCATCCACCCCTTAAGAAAACAGGCCTGATTGACAAAATTCCTAAGGGTTGCATGGAAAATCGCCAAAGAAGCTTAAGTCAATGCCTTTAAAGGATCTAGTTTCTTTAGAACTACAGGTTATATTGATTGCAATATTTTGTGTTACACACTAAGAAAATGTGTAAATAAAAACATGAAAAATTTACACAAAATTTGTCCCAGAAAAATGTAGGCAGGAAGACGTGTTGTTAGTAAGCAAAACCTTTATTTAAGCATCAGTGTTTAGCCCAGATGGACTGATTGGGGACACCAATAAAACATCAACGCCAATTAACATGACACTTATATTATATGGTATTATATTATACTTATATATATGGTGCTAATTAACATATGGTACTTATTCTTTTGGTTACAAAGATTACATCAATTGCTGTTGTAGGTTAAAATGTCTGCAAGATCCAATTTTCTTATTCTTTTAATAAAAAATGGGTTAATTGGGGCAATTCCTTTGATTTACAGTGGTTTTTAGCATAAGAATGGCCCAAGATATCTAACAGAGTGTTTGTCGTAGCGTTTAGTTCTAAAACATGGTAATACAAAGTCACTATTCTGAAGCAAGTGTGTAATTATGGTTTGCTAGTAAAGGTTTTTTAAATTTAATATGAGCCTATAAGTGCCATCCTTCTTAGGGCAAATGAATATGGTAGAAATATATTCCCCTTTCACAGTGAGTTGTTTCTTTGATCACTCCTTTTTTCAGCAATTTATCAATTTTGTTTTGAATGATGTGTTGCTCCTTAAGGGAAAAACAGGCTTCCCTTGGGACAGCCCCTTGCTGCGGGAACCCAGCAGGGAGTTCAATTTTATACTGAGTCACACTATCAGCCACTGAGACGAAAAATGTTTCAGTCGGCCAGCAATACAGTCATAAGACACTTTGAGAGTTTTGCTTACCTCAACCTCAACATCAGAAACATGATCCAGATTCTCTACTTTGACTTCCCCTGCTTTGTCTTCTGTTGGAGTTTGTTCGGGGGGTTTGTGTGTTGGTAGTTGTATCTTTAGCCTTCAGGCCTGACAATATCCTCGTCCATGACTTGTGGAAAATCTGTAGTTCCTTGAATTTCTAGCATCAAAAGGCCTGGAGGACAACCCAATATTCGTGGTCACCTTTTTGTCGATCGGGTTGACTTCTGTCAAATCCTTTACGTGCTTTTGTAAATCATCGCCAAAAAGCCAATCAATGATGGCACAGGATGAGGAGCACAAACGCTTGCAATCATCATGCAGGTCAGGCTTTATCAACCCTCTATGCCAGTGATTAAGCTCAGTCTTAGCATCAGCAAACAGAGTAAAGGCATCATTAGCCTCTTGAAGCAGCTTGTTTCCCAAGCTGAAACATAGGTCTTTGTTCCACAAGTTTATTGACCATACCTGTCAAGGCACACATTCCTTTGAATAAAGACATTTGCACTTTTTCCATCTACATCTACATCTACATTTATTAATTGACAATGCTTTCGCATCAAGTCAGTAATTGGATAAATAAATTACAATATCATTAATTAAGCAACAGAGTTAGATAAAATACTTATAAGTTATATGTAATGATTATTAAAATTTAAAATAGTAATGAACATATTTCATTAAAAGTTTTAAAAAAATCTATAGGATATATATATACAAGTAAGAAAATAAAACAGCAATCAATTATTTCTGATATATGAGGCACAGTTATCTCTAAATGATAAGTACTTTGGACTAGCAGGAATGTTACTTGGTAAAGTGTTCCAGTCACTTGCTGTTCTTGGAAGATAACTATAAAGATAATAATCATGATTGCAACTTGGTTGAATAAATGAAATATTATGAAAAGATCTGGTGAAATGCTGTTTAGGTAAGAAATGTCTTGGTATTGGCAATGCAATCAAGTTATTAACTGCTAAGTAAAATAAACTCAATTGATGAACTTTATATCTATCCTCTAAGATATCTAAGTTCAATGAGTTTAACATTTCTGTAAACGAAGAAGTTCTGTCATAATCTTTTTTAATGAATCTGAATACTCCAAGTTCGCTCTAACAATAGTTGAATAAGCTAGGCACTTAGTACTTTCAGAACAGGGATAAAGGTTGCACATTACAAAGCAAAGTGACCTGTTTGCTTTAGCCACTATATTATCCACATGAGAGTTCCATTTCAAGTCATTAGATAACATAACACCTAGGTAAAAATGGGTCTCTACTGGGGACAGTTTCTGACCATCAATGTAGTAATCTGTTATCACTGGTTCTTCCCAGATAATCTCATTGTGTGACATTGAGTCACATTAAATTGCATTTACCATATTTTGCTCTAAGATACTAATTTATTGATGCCATTCTGCTGGATAGCACAGTTGTTTGCGGTGTCAATTGATCTGTATAGTAATGCATTGTCAGCAAATAGCCTTAAAGAGCTATTTATGTTTTCATGAATGTCATTTATAAAGAGTAAGAACATAAGTGGGCCCAAAACTGTACCTTGTGGCACACCAGAAGTGACCTTTGCAAGAAGCTTCACCATCCATGACTACATGCTGAAATCTCTCTGTAAGCCATGAATTGATCCAAGTGAGTGTCTTACCCTGAATTCCATAGAGGTACAATTTGGAAAGTAATATCTGGTGGGGTACCTTGTCAAAGGCCTTTCTAAAATAAAAAATTTGAAGGTCAATTTCTGAGCCATTGTCCAGACCTTTCACAAGGTCTTTGATAGTAGACACAAGTTGAGTTTCACAAGAATGATTCTTCTTAAAGCCATGTTGTTTGGAGTTCTAGATGTTCTTGTCCTCAAGGTGTTGCATAATACTCTGATAAATTACATGTTCCATCACTTTACATAATGCTACAGTTGGAGAAACTGGTCTGTAGTTATTATAAGGATCTTGCTTGGTACTTTTCTCAAGGATTAGTACAATGTTAGCTTTACACTAATCTAAAGGAAGCTGACCTGAAGTGTAAGATTGATTAAACAGAAAGTATACTATTTCAGCAATTTCAGATGCAGTTTCCTTAATAAGTCGAGTAGGTATATATCTTCTTCTGTGAATACTTTTTGAAATTGAGCATCTAGAGTTTCAGCTTTACCAATAGTATCAAACTTCAGTCCTTTATCACTCATTAAAGGTGGAATGCCAATCTCATCCTGTCTCTTAGCCTTTATATAAGACCAAAATTTATTTGGTTTATCATCATGATTAGTGTAATGTTTCAGCTATGAAATCATCTTGAGCCTCATGTAATTTCACTTTTAAATGCTTTTGAAATTGAACCTAAGCTTAAAGTCTTTTCTTCTTCCTTAATAATCTTTTTAAATCTCTTGTGATCCATGGAGTGTCACTCTGTGTACCCAGTTTCTTTTTAGGAACTTTCTTGTTTAGAATTTCCATCAGACCAGCTTTAATGAATTGCCAATTGTCTTCAATAAAATAATCCATAGGATTTCTACCAAAGAAAGCTTTGCTAAGCTCTGAAGCATCCATCCTTACTTCATTAAAATCAGTCTTATTGAATTTGTATACATATCTTGGTTTTTCTTGTTTATTTAATTGTCTGACTCAGGTCAAATGATACTGCTGAGTGGTCACTTATGCCTTCTGTACTGTAAATATTCATTACTAGGTCAGAATGGCTAGCTAGAACAAGATCTGATATTGATTCTCCTCAAGTTGAAAGTGTCACCAGTTGTGACAAAGCACGCCGGGTCAGGGAGCATTGCCAAATAGCAACTTGCCGCCCGCTTTAATCTCCTCTGAGTTCAGTGGTCTACTTACAGAGAAGCTAAGAATGTCAGTTTTTGGAAACACCGTCGTGGGCAAGATGTGTTTCAAAAAGTTTGCCGCTCACAAATAGAAGTCGGTTCGGTCATCGAAGTGGAAATTTCTATGTTGCTTAAATCTGTGTACAGACACCTAACAGCTCGAATGAAAGCTAGAGAACCATGGACAGTAACTTTTACGAGGGACATGCCCGAAGAAATTTTTCTATCCATTATGGAAGTGGTAAAGAAGGCTCCCTCTGCCTTTGGCGTAATACATACAACAACAAATGTGGCATATCAGCTTTCTTACTCTAAGGTGACCAGACTTTTGAGAGATTTTTCAAAGTTGTGCCACACTTCCCAAGAAGATGTCATGTCTTACCTCTGCAAGCAAACTAAAGCGCCCAGGAAAGGAAACACCAAGGTTACAGTCAAGCTGGATAAGCCTTTTGTACTGACATATATGAAGCGGAAACAACATCCGATAGTGAAGTGCCACTACATTTTCACAAATGAACACGGTTATTCATTTCAAACTTGACTGAAATACACAACTTGACACCATCCTGTACTTATTGTTCGAAGGGCCAATACTTCCAACCTTCATCAGTCATTGTTACAATAATGATTAACAACAAACAGCGCCCAATTATTTTTCCACAAGTTGTGATAATTTTCTTGCCAATTAGGGTTATCATAGCAACAGTAAAAATCGTTAAAAACATTTGTAATTTTCTGTCTTAATGCTTATAACTCAAAACTGAGTTGACGACTTCCATTTGTTATACTGAATTATGATCATGTCATGCTACAAGTCTTGGCAGAGTTTTTAAAAGCTTGTCAGAGTGGTTCAGAACCACCTTAAGTTTTTGAAAATTGGTCGCTTTCAACCACTCTGACAGAAGTTTGTTTAGACTTTGCCAAATGTTGTTTCATGACGTGCTGATTATAAATCAAGAATAAAAAATAGGACTCACTAAACTCATTTTTGAACTAATAGCCCTAAAAGCTTAAATTAAGGGCTTTTGAACAGGTCATTCTGATGCCATGCTAACCCTTATGGAACAGATGTTGTCTTTAGTTTTGAGTAATGATTGGGCATTTGTTTTGTAGCAATACTGTGGTAGTAAGTGACCCATCAAAATGTAGGGGCTGAAAATTACTAAAAACACCTATGAGCCTCCCTTAGGCACATGCCCTCTAACTTAGTGTCTGAACAGAAATGTGTACTATTGATACACACCTGCTGCAACAAACAAACAGGAGCATCCACCGGATCAACCCTTGTTTAGTACAAGCACACAAGTGTATAGTATCATTTAACAGGTTCATTAGTGTTTATTAAAAATGTTTCAAGATGGAAATAACAGATGTCCCATTGCGAAAGATATGCTAACAATTGTTGAGAAAATGCATAACAATACAATTTTGTGACAACCCTTTCCATTGTTTTACAACTAAAATGGGCCAATACAGAATTTATCCATATGAAATGCCTAATAACTTAAGAGTTAAGATTTTTCTCAACAAGAATGGATTTAAGCATCAAATGCTTCAACATGTAAATAACAAAAATTCTGTTGCTTAAGACACACTAACAATTGTTGAGAGCTATGAAAACATTACAATTCTGTGACAACTTATTTCACTGTTTTACAACTGAAATGGGCCAATACAGAATTAATCCATATAAAATACCTATGGATTTAAGCACCATTGATCTGGTTCGATCACAGAACCTCTTTTTTTAAGCAGGAAGCTTTTCCTTTGAGGCCCTCAACATGTCATTTGTGACAAGACCTTTCCTTGGTCAATACTATTTTGAATCACATTCATCAACGGGTCACTACAAAAAGTACACTTGCTTTCTGCAGGGTCTGCTTTTTCAAGATTACAGTAACAGTATCCAGAATTTTCAAAAATCCTGGCTGGAATGTAAACAGCATTGTGTTTGCTAGTATTTAGCTGAAATCCCTGTTCTGGCAGCCAAATCAACATGACAAATCCATGTTTAAAAATTTCAGGCCACTGTCGCTGAAAAGTTGTATTCTCACTTAGTTTCTTCAGAGCTATGTGTTTGGCCTCCCTCCCTTCCATTGTCACAGTTCCCAATCCTTGCTTGTATTTCCTATGGACATCTTGTGCATGGCTGGGTATGATGTGCCCTATTGTCCAAACAGTGGGATTGACTGATGAAGGCAGAAATAAAGCATTTGCCCGAAGATACTCCCTTGCAACAACAGCCAATTGGCTTAGCTGTTCAGCAGTGATATCAAACCTATTAAAAATGGACACACAATCCCTTAGTTTTAGCCCAACATAAGCATAGATCAAAACTGTTTGCCTGTGACGTTTAGAGTCTTTCTCACTGCCAAGCCACTTGACCAACCACATGAAATTATGACAAAACAGTCTAGATTCTTTCCCCGTAAAGCGGTACTGCAAATCCTGACCAGTGCCCTGTGTTTCATCATACCATTTGATAACCTTTCTAGCAAGGCATTTGGCTTTAACTTCATACTTAAGGGCAGTTAGAACTCGTGAAAAGGGGCTATCCTTTGGGACATCACTAAACTTCTTGCATGCACCAGAAAGATTAGACTTTGCAATAGCCTCTTTTAACACACCCCTAAAAAAGTACTGCCATGCATTGTTCTTAACATGGAGAGGCTCCACATGGGCTTTCTCTATCAACTTGCCAATCAATGGGACAAATTCCAGGCGACTGTTTTTCTTTGAGATGAAATCTGTTACCTTAGTTCAAAATTGCTTTTCTTTGAGTTGTTTTGTTGACAAAGACTGCTTAAATTTGTCAACTTGGTCTTTCTTCATATTTCCAAGGATGCCACATGGTTCCACCATTAGTTGCAAATGTACCCTTTAAATCTGAACAATTTTCTTTCGAGGAGGAAAAGAACTTGGCACTGTTTGATAACTCTCCCCCCAACATAGCAAGCATTTTCATGTCATTAGGTACTTCTTCAAATTTAAAAGTAACCTTGAGACCCTCAATTTCAAAAACCTTTCCCTCCAGGTTAGTAATTTCTTGGCATAAGAGCTGCACATACTTTTTAACCACAGGGCAACACTCCTCACAGTTGGCACCGAATGTAATAAAATTATCATTACTGGAGGCAACCCTCTTGCTAACATTTAAGAAACTTACTAAAAATGTGCAAGCACTTTCGTTCTTACCAAAAGGGCACCTGTCGCCACCAAGGGCAACAAGGAATGTGCCCTCAGCATTACCAAACCATTTTAGTGATATAGCTCCTGGCGTCGAAACAACATCGGAATGTCCCAAAGAGACACAGGATTTAATGCGAGGACATCGAGCGAAATACTAATTCGAGACACCAAAGACCAACTATAATTCCAAACGTAGTTTATTCGCACTAATTGTGACTTGATGTCCAAAACCGTCAAACTAAAATACAATTAAAAAACCTAGTCTAAGCGATACTAAAGGACTGAAACTAAAATAACTATTTTATGACACGAATACATATCAATTACACGAGTGCAAACACAGCTAACAATGCTACATTCGGTAACAGGAAAAGAAAACAAGGAAATCAATACAATAATACGGTCGCTTACTGATTGTCCTCTCTGTAACGCCTGAATGAGTCTCAATGAACGAATAAGCTCTCTTGTCTAAACTACCGCAAACGACAACGCACGAGGTCTGACATATGATATCGAACCGTCACTAATACAAAAACAAAGACTAATACGTAACAGAAATAATACTTAACTCGACAACAATTACATGGCTCCCCTAAATTGAGCTAATCAATTTAATACAACTCAGGTTATCAGTTAATCAAGTGTTCAATCAAGTGCTAATCAAATTATAAAGTCAAATCCAGTTCATACGTTCATAAGTGTTCGTCGAATCCTTGAGTGAAATCCAAAGGTACGGTATCTAGGTCCTTAAGGCTCCTTGGTGGGGACTCCCCGGTCCGAATCCTCCACGTCATTGCTTGGTACAAGAAGTACCAGTTTCTGTACAGCTCGTTCAAGGTAGCTGATGTGCTTGACTCTGCATCCCTTGTCATTCAAAGAAGCGTCTCCCACTGCTAGCTTTGCCTTTCGCACGTAACCATCAGGGTCACCATAAGCTTCTTCTACGCGGGCGATCTGCCACATGTTCCGAGGAAGATTGTCGTTGCTGATGATTACAACATCTCCTTGCTGAAGGTTACGTCTCGGACGTATCCACTTCTGTCGCAGTTGAAGAGTATGAAGGAACTCTTTTTTCCAACGCACCCAAAACTCGTTAGCCAAGTGTTGGACTCGTCTCCATCTCTTTCGAAGATATAGATCAGCATGTTGAAACTCTCCAGGTGGTGGTAGAATGATTCTTGACTTTCCTGTAAGCAGATGATTAGGAGTTAGTGGTTCCAATGCGTCTGGTGGCGTTAAATTCTCAATGGTTAAGGGGCGGCTATTGACCACTGCTTCTACCTCCGTCATTAAGGTTTGAAGGGATTCGTTATTCAGCTGGCTTCCGCATTGGTCCAGTAGGACAGAAAGTACGTTGCGTGCCGTTCTTATCTGTCGTTCCCAAACGCCACCCATGTGGCTAGCTGATGGTATGTTTAGCTGGAATTCAATCCAATCGCAGTTGCGTTCCAAAAGGAAATGGGGAATGCGGGTCTGATCCATTGAGGACAGCGCTTTCTGTAACTCGTTCTCGGCACCTACAAGGTTACTTCCCTGGTCACATCTGATCGTTCGTACGGGGCCTCGGCGACTGATGAATCAGTGCAAAGCGTTAATGAAAGAGTCAGTTTCTAGGGTTGCTGATACCTAGAGGTGGATTGCACGGCTTGACAAACATGTAAACAACACTCCATAACGCTTCAATTCTTTACGGCCTTCCTTAATGAGCCACGGACCAAAATAGTCGACTCCGCAGTGAGTAAAGGGTGGAGCTGGTTCCAGCCTGTCTTCTGGCAAATTTGCCATCTTCTGCTCTTGTAGTGCCCCACGGAGCCTTTGGCAAGTCACGCATTTGGAGATGCATCGGGAAACTGATGAACTCCCTCTGATTACCCAGTATCCATGTGACCGCAGGTTGTTTAGCGTCATCCCTCGGCCTTGATGGCTTATCCTCTCGTGGTGATATCTTACCAACAAGGCGGTGATGTGGCCTTTACTTGGGAGGATGACTGGATGTTTAATTTCATAAGATACCAGAGCGTTTCTAATCCGGCCACCAACTCATAAGACGCCATCTTTGTCTAGGAAGGGATCTAGTCGATAGAGCGAACTTGTCTTCTTCATGGATAAATTTCGTCTCTTCGCAAATTCTCTACTGGCATCGTCGTTTTGCACTTCTAACGATTTGAGAATCTTGATTTCTTCAGGAAAAACTTCTTCTTGGAGTGACTTTAAAATTGCCTGCTCGGCTTTTCGCATTTCATCCACCGACGGCGATCTGTATGTCGATGTGTCTTTCTCTTTGCTTGTTTTCTTTGCTGCATGTACCAGTTTCTTAGGACTTTGTTGAAGGGATACTTTGAACTTCATACATGCAGCAACAGCTCTCTTGGCCCTGTGCCAATTGGAGAAGTGCTCCAAGCGTTCAGAAATGGTTGCCATCCTTTCATGTCGAACTCCGGTAGCGAAAACTTGAACTTTCTTGACCTCCGGATCGTCTGGAGAGAGGTCAATATTTACATCATCATTCCTGTTTGGAAGCTCTCGTTGCCATAAGAAAGGTGGTCCGTTGAACCACCGGGAGTCAATCAGGTCTTGAGGAGAAAGGCCACGCGAGGATTCGTCCGCAGGATTTTCTTTAGTCTCGATGTATTTCCACTGATCGGGGGTGCTGTTGTCTCGAATTTGTTGGGCCCGGTTGGCCATGAAGACGTGGAAACGCCGGGTGTCGTTCTTGGTATAGCCGAGGACGACTTGGCTATCTGTGTAAAACACCTCTGTAATCTGGTCGTACTCAAGCTCTTCTCGCAATGAGGCACTGATCCTTACGGAGAGCAGGGCTGCCGTCAGTTCGAGTCGAGGGATCGTAACAGGTTTCAGTGGAGTTACTCGGGCCTTGCCCATAACAAAGCTGCAGTGGACTCGACCAGTGTCATCTGTAAGACGCAAGTACGAACATTGGCCGTATCTGTGGTCGCTTGCGTCCAAAAAGTGGTGGAGCTGCACGGACGTGAGTTCACCGAACGCATGTGGCTTGTAGCACCTCTGGATCTTCAGTTTCTCTAAGTGATGTAGACTGTTTCTCCATTTTTCCCAACTATGTCGCAGTGGCTCAGGTACTGGATCGTCCCAGTCAGATTTATCTCGGCAAAGGCTCTGGAGAATTTGTCTGCCAGTCAGGATCACTGGCGCTAGGAATCCCAGGGGGTCGTATATGGAACTGATGGTTGATAAAATTCCACGTCAGGTCAAGGGTTTGTCTTGCAGGACGATACGAAATTGAAAGGTGTCTGACTCCACGCACCACTGAAGGCCCAGTGCGTGCTGTATTGGGAGGACATCATTGTGAAGGTCGAGATCCTTAACACCCTTCGCTCGATCATCAGGGGCAATCTTAGCAATTACTTCTTTGGAATTAGAGATGAATTTATGAAGACGCATTCCCCTTCTGGCGCAGATACTCTTAGTGTTCTCTATTAATGACGTAGCTTCAGAGACTGTAGCAACCGACTTGAGGCCATTGTCAACATAGAAATCTTTCCTTATAAACTCGGCTGCGTCGGAGCCAAACTTGCACTCATTGTCGATAGCAGTTTTCTTGAGCCCAAAGTTCGAGCATCCAGGAGATGCAGCTCCGAATAGATGCACGGTCATGCGGTACTGCACTGGGGTTTTCGTAATGTCGCCATTCTCCCACCATAAGAATCTCAAGTAGTCACGATCTTCTTCTTTCACCTTGAACTGGTGAAACATAGCTTCTAGGTCACACATGAATGCTATCAGTTCCTTTCTGAGTCGACAGAGGACGACAACCAGGGAGTTTGTTAAGTCTGGACCTTGAAGGAGGTACTTGTTTAATGAATGGCCCATGAAGGTTACGCTGCAATCGAAGACAATTCTGATTTTGTCAGGCTTTTGAGGGTGGTAAACTCCGTGATGGGGGATGTACCACAACTTTCCATCGTCATCGGGCCTTTCTTCATGTGGCACCCTTTCAGCGAAACCCTTTCTGATGATGTCGTGCATGAATGCCATATAATCTTGACGATACTTCACATCGTTTTCCATTCGCGTCTTTAGTTTGTTCAGACGATGTAAGGCCAGTGACTTGTTGTTTGGAAGTTTCAGAGTGTTACCTCGAAAGGGAAGTGGCATCTCATAATGTCCGTCAGCAGTCTGTCGGATTCCTTCTTCCATCTTCTTTAGAAACTGCAAGTCGTCTTGGGACAGTTTTCCTTGCCTGTCTGTCCCATCAGACAGTCTGTCACGTTTGTTTTGACCGAGAAATTCCTTCTTCCATCTTCTTTAGAAAATTCTGCAAGTCGTCTTTCTCCGGGACAGAATAATTTCACGAGAAAATTATTTCTTTATTATTGCAGGGACAATCTGAATCAAATTCCTATCTCCACATCTTTCTGATAGGGTGCAATCTGTTCTGCAATCTTCTCCAAATGAGGCCACTGGAGCGCTGACTCGGGTCTTGGAATGTGGGATCTCTTCGCTGGAATAATTTCACGAGAAAAGGCTTTAGGTAAGTGAAGAGTGATTTGTTGCTTGAAGTCTTGCACGATGAGGCCTCCTACTTTTCTACTCTTAATCAGCTCATTGGTGGCATGCATTGTTGATAACAACAAGTTCGTCTCAGGCCCTGACACATCAAGATGATTGAGGACGTTATCTGCAACAAATGTTGTGTCTGATTGATCTTCTAAAAGAGCGTACACTAGTGGCTCAGTCCGTGGATTGCTGGCGTGGCTCAACCAAACCGGGACAATCATTGAGTTCGCCTGACTTCTACTTTGACCATTCATAAAGCAAGCTGCAGAATTTGGCATCTGGTTAGGGTCTCCTTTATCGCGGGTGTTTTCTTCGCGTTTCCTGAAGTCGCCATGCAGAGGCGTCGGATGCTGTCGTTTACAAACACTGCACTTTTTTCTTTCCTTGCAATCTTTGGACAAATGACCATGTTGTAGGCAGCCGAAGCAGAGTCCTTTCGCTGAAGCAAACTCCTTTCTTTCATTGATTGTTCTCTTGACAAATTCTGGGCATGCGTCTATATCGTGCGATTTCTTGCAGTAGAAACACGACTTAACTGCTAAAGGTGGTTTGGTTTCTGCCGGCCCGCTTTTCTCTTCGTTTGAACTTGTTGTAAACGCATTTGCATCACAAGATCTTCTAGGAAACCTTGGTTTCTTGTCCTTATTTCTCTCGCTTATTGTTCTGTTACTGTCTTCTTCATTGAGAGGTGGCGAAGACAGTACAGGGTCGCAAACGATGTCCACCTCCTTTACCACGAACTTCACGAATTCCAAGAAGGGGGGGAAGACTTCGTTTTCCTCCTTCCAGTTAAATGCAAGTCGACTCCAGCGATTACTAGCCCACTTCGGTAGCTTTGCAGCGAGTTTCCGGTTTTCATGATCGTCGTTTAGGACACGAAGACTTCCTATCTTCTCCATTAACTTCTGACGTTGGACTAAGAAATCTGAATATTTTCTCAAGGCAGTACTATCGTTTGGATGAATCTTTGGCCACGATTCAAGTTTCTTGCGACAGGTTGCTGCTACAGCAAAGGGATCGCCAAAGCGCTTCTTGAACATCTCTTTGGCTTTATTGTACGCATCTTCTGAGTCTAGAAGCAGAAAGCTATCTACAACTTCTTTAGCTCCTCCCTTCACATATCTTCCGAGAAAATGAAGCCCCTCAGATGGTCTAACAGCTCTTCCTTCTATGAGGGTTTCGAATGCTTTTACCCAAACAGGATACTGCAACAGATTGCCATTGAATATTCCTGGTTCGGGGAGCAGAAGACTACTTTGGTTCTGGGTTTCCGCCAGTAGCTTCGCAACTTCGATTAGTTTTGATTGAACCTGGCCTTCTGAGTTACTGTCTGTTGGTGAAGGGTATCCGTACTCGTGTTTCTCTCTGTTAGCAATGACGGAAAGGTCATTCTTGGAACTTCTGATGAGAAGGGGTTAACATGAAGAGTCCTTGCTGAAGTGTCCAGTATGCGGAGTGAAAGGATTCAATGGACTAAAGGTTGGCTTTGTTGATTCAGTAATGCTTCGTTTAGGTTGGCTAATAGGTGTCCATGGAGTCGGGATGAAAGGCAGCTGACTTGACACGGATACTTTTACATTGGAAATCGACGCTGATTGGTCATCAAGAAACTTTTCTAAAAGCGCTTTCGAGTCCGTCTCCAAGGGAGGACTGACAGGGAATTCGTCTAGGATAATTTCGCCATCTTGCTCTTCATGTTTAATGGATGCAATCATTTGAGCTTCTTTCTTGACCAATTCTTGTTTGATACGAAACTTCTCCTCTAGAGCCTTTAATTCTTCTTTGGCGCGTTCTTCTTCTCGTGCGATTTCCATCTTTCTTCTTTGCACCTCGTCCATTTTCGCTCGGTGTTCTATTTCCTTCTCTTGTCTCTCCTTAGCGAGCGCCATTGTAGCTCTTAGAGAGGCGATGTCTCCCTCAAGTTGCACTCTTTTCTCTCGTAAAGATAGTGATGAGTTTCGAGAAGACGAACGAGAAGATTTAAGGCTTGACCTTTCGGAAATTTTGCTTGTCTTGGTTGATCATGAAATCGTTGAACTCTTAGAGTCCTGTTCTTGCTGCAAGAAGTTTATTCGGTCGCTAACCATTCTCAGGGCTTCGTTGTTTTCGCGAGAAACAACTTCAAATTCCTCGTACAAGCGGTTTCTCTCTTCCTCTTCTTCAATCACGGCCTCCAGTGCCTCGTGCGACAGGGACAATTGCGTCATCTTCCTCTCCAGCTCATCGCATCCTGCTGTTAGTAACGCAATGTCCTTTTGAGTCACCAGAGTCGAATGAATGGAATTGATTTGTTTTCGCCAAGACCTTTTTGCCATTATAACGGCCTGAAGGCGAAGATTCGTACATATTTGGACCCCTTTTCCGTTGAATGCTTTTCTCTTGCGCTTTGACAAGGCGCTTCATGCTTATCATCTGAATCTTCAAACTCCACATGGTCTACGAGGTTTTCTAGACCTTCTCCAGCGCTATCGGCCATAAGATCTTACCCCTTTCAATTTAATTGCATGTTTCGTTCGTTGGCTATTATCTATTTGATGATGATTGCAGGATCCGACGCACAGAAGATCCAATATGCTCTTAATCGTTCTTGAGAAATCGTTTGACTATAGCTCCAGGCGTCGAAACAACGTCGGAATGTCCCAAAGATACACAGGATTTAATGCGAGGACATCAAGCAAAATACTGATTCGAGACACCAAAGACCAACCATAATTCCAAATGTAGTTTATTCGTACTAAATGTGACTTGATGTCCAAAACCGTCAAACTAAAATACAATGAAAAAAACTTAGTCTAAGTGATACTAAAGGACTGAAACTAAAATAACTATTTTATGACACGAATACATATCAATTACACGAGCGCAAACACAGCCAACAATGCAACATTCAGTAACAGGAAAAGAAAATAAGGAAATCAATACCATAATACGGTTGCTTACCGATTGTCCTCTCCTTAACGCCTGATTGAGTTGCAATGAACGCAGAAACACTCGCAATAAGCTCTCTTGTCTAAACTACCGCAGACGACAACGCACGAGGTCTGACATATGATATCGAAGCGTCACTAATGCAAAAACAAAGACTAATACGTAACAGAAATAATACTTAACCCTTTAAATCTGAACAATTTTCTTTCGAGGAGGAAAAGAACTTGGCACTGTTTGATAACTCTCCCCCCAACATAGCAAGCATTTTCATGTCATTAGCTGCTTCTTCAAATTTAAAAGTAACCTTGAGACCCTCAATTTCAAAAACCTTTCCCTCCAGGTTAGTAATTTCTTGGCATAAGAGCTGCACATACTTTTTAACCACAGGGCAAGACTCCTCACAGTTGGCACCAAATATAATAAAATTATCATTACTGGAGGCAACCCTCTTGCTAACATTTAAGAAACTTACTAAAAATGTGCAAGCACTTTCGTTCTTACCAAAAGGGCACCTGTCGCCACGAAGGGCAACAAGGAATGTGCCCTCAGCATTACCAAACCATTTTAGTGATTCTTTCTAATCCCTTCTTAAGTAAAACTGTGCAAGGCGTGGCAAAAACTCTTCCAATTTTCGAAAACAACCACGAACAGTATCATCTTCTGATGCTTCTTGAATATAATCCTCAACTGAATACACATTCCCAATATCAATTTTGCTTATTTCCCTCACAAGATTATTGTAAGTCAGCAACTTTGGAATGGGACATTTTGGCATGATACTGATGCTTGATCTCTTTCCCCTTTCTTTCTCACTCTTTTTCATTGACAAAGCAACTCGCACAGCCTGATATTTTCTTTTACCCATAATACCACTGCTGTAAAATGTGGCAACACTCCTCTTAACATTTGTGGGTGAGTTTTCAAAAGATCTCACATTCCCTTTATAAACATTAGACACTACTTTATCTTTTAACTTATCATTAGGTAAAACAATCTTTCATTGTATTTAATTTACAACGCTTGTTTAAAGTGTCGAACATGCCATCTAAGGCAGGTGTTGGGTTGTTTTCTGAGCCACCATGGATTCTTGCTGCAGCTACCAATGTCTCATGACGTCTCTTAGTTGCTGTACGAAGTGGTAGGTTTGATGTTCCTTGCACAAGACAAGTGGGAAGTCTTGTGCGGCCACCAGGAGGTGATACACATGTCCCTGACTGTGAATGAATACATAGTCACCCATGGATGTGACATTTATTGGGAGCTACATGTAACAAATAAAATAAACCAAAATAAAATAAAAATAAAATTAAACAACAAGACAACATAAAAGAAAGGAAAAGAAAATAACAAAACATAAGATAGAGTATAACAACAAAATAAAAAAAATAGAATAAAACAAGCTGGGCAAACAAATAAAATAACTACAGTCCCTCACTGTGCCATTCCCCTACCGTGCAAATCTTTTGCTTTGTACCCATATACTATGCATGAATTATGTAATCTCATTTGTATTTTGCCAGTTATTTCATTTAAGACCACAACACTGTGACAAGCAAAGCTTTGTTTCTGCTTTCATGACCCCTTGGGGGAGTGATTTGGCTCAGGATGTCAGATCCCATATTTGCTCAGGTCCATTTGGTTCTCAGCACTGCCTTTTCTCTGACAATGAGTAATTTCAAGTGCATTTCATACACAATATTTCCCAAGGTAAGGCATAAATTTGTCAAATTTGTCAGTCCTGTCACAAAGCTAATATATCCCAACCATCAGCTTAACATTAATTTGGTGACCAACCTGGATATTCTCATTTTGGTTTGTTAAAGCAGTTAGCGCTCCCCTTGCATCATCAACCTTTAAACACAACAAATAAGAAATGAATACCTAAACTTACAGTGTGAATACTCTAACTGAGGCCACCTGACCTGAAATTTTCTACAAATTAAAAGACTAAGTATCGTGGAGGTTGACAATAATTTTCCAACAAATGACTACAATTCTGTATTGTTCTGCTTGATTAGAAGGATAATTTGTTGGAAACTATTGTTAACCTCCTTGATTTTTATTCGTTAAATTTGTGGAGAATTTTGTCCGGTGGCCTCGGTTGGAGTAGTCACACTGGAAATAAAAGAATACAATACAAGCTTATGTATATATAAAAAAGTTAAATTAACCATAATTTCATTTATCACTAAGCTTAATTATATAAAATATAGTGTGGTCATTCACACTTTATAAGCTCATGCACCTATCAATGTTA
>CALNXJ010000003.1:7377500-7412500 GCA_942486045.1 Pocillopora meandrina
TAAAGACTTGACTTCATTGTTAGTGTCGCTTGTACAAATACTGATGTGGTGCTGACATCCGCATTTGAGGCACTTCATTCTTGAACTGCAATTTTTACTTATGTGATTCCTATTTAGACAAACAAAACACCGTCCTGCCCTTTTCAAAATCTCTTTTCTCGCTGCAATGCTTGTCACGTTCTTACAGGCATTAGATGCATGATCCTTTCGGCTGTATGTGCAGGTTGGCTTGGACCGGTGGCAAATAACGCTGCATCTGCTGACAATGGCAATCCCTTGCAACCTCTGTTGTAAGGAGGTTTGGTTGACGATTGGTCAATTGGGCTAACATTGTTCCCATTGGCTCGCACTCTAGCTTCAAGTTCACTTCTGAAGACATCCAGAATGTGATCGAGATCCCACTCATCCTTCACTTCTCGGGTGATGATCAATCGCAAATCTTGTGGTAACTTACTCATAACAACAGAGGACAGGAGGCTTCCATATGAACTTGAGGATACACCTAATGACTTTAGACTTCTAACTTGAGACTCAATTAAATCATGCAGCTGACATAGCGCTTGGATGTTAATGCCTGATTTGACTGAGCTTATGTTTAACAGAGTCTCCATGTGCCTATTGATTATCAACTGTTTGTTCCCAAACCTTCTCTTCAAGATGGTAACAGCCTCATCATAATTTGCAGCAGTAAGGGACAATCCAGAAATGGCTTCACTAGCCGAGTTCACAAGAAGAGAATTCAGGTAATTGAATTTATCTACGGGAGCTAGTTTGGTATTGCTGTGCACAGATGATTCAAAAGCATCCCAGAAAGAGGGCCACTTGCTTATGCCTCCATCAAACTTTCTCAGGTCTACTTTAGGTAGTTTTACTTGTGTTCCTAAGCTATAAGTATTGGAAATACCTGATGTGGAAGGAGTACAGGGTGTATCCGAAGTCACTAAGACATTTCCATGCAATGTAGAAGAAGTCAGATGAACTTCTGAAGCCATCGAGACATTTTTGGGTGATTTAGAAGGGCTTGGATGTGTTTCCGAAGTCATCGCGACATTTCCAGGTGATTTAGAAGGGCTTGGATGTGTTTCTGAAGCCATCGAGACATTTCCAGGTGATTTAGAAGGGCTTGGATGTGTTTCCGAAGCCATCGAGACATTTCCAGGTGATCTAGAAGAAGGGGTCAATTGGCTAGGAGTCAATGCTGCATCGATCCTCATTATTGCTTCACAAATGCAATAATCATCCAATATGGCAACCATCCGCTTCACAAATTTCTTCATGTATCTGATCTTTGCTGACAACTGCGAGGATATCTTCATCTAACTTTCAAATTGTGTCGAGTTTCTCTTGTAGCAGGAGTTTCTGCTGTTGTAATTGTTGCTTGTTTTGTTGATCTTATAATCCTGTGGGAAAACTTCATTGCGGGAAATTGAAGAGTCCAACTTTGAGTCACAGCCCAGAATAATATGAAGTTTCTCAGAGTCAATGAGAGTTTTTAGAAGACCACTTTTGTGTTGACTTCTAATACTATTACAATTTAGACTCAGAATATTTATTTTTTTAAGATTATTTTTGTTGGAACATCTCTCCTTATTAGGTTTATCATTTGAGGTTTCAGTAAAAGTTGATTGTTGTAAAGATGAAAATTCCTGCAATAATGAATCCAGTAATGAAAAGGAATTGAATAGATCAAGTGATGTGTCAATTAACGAGTTGGAAAAACTGGGTAGCCCACAGTCCACACATACCCATGTACAAGGCGAGCTAGCAAGGATATGGTACATTTTGTCACAACCTGAGCAGCATTTTGTTTGATACCACAAATCACAATTATCACACTGGTTCACCCTCACAGTCTGAATAGAGGGGATCTTCCTCTTGAGTGTCATCATCATAGGAAATGTCTTTAAATTGACTTTAAACGACTTAAAAGCCTCTGTAATGGCATTAGCCATATTTGCAGATTTTTGAACAAATCCTTCTTGAATGGCAGTTAAAAAGGCAGTTGAAGGACCTTTGTCATGTGAAGGAGAAGTGCCAGTTGTGGTGCCATTTTCCACAACATTGACTTCAATGTGCTTGGACATACATTTAGATTTAGAGCTACGGCTAGCTTTCCTTTTCCTTCTTATAGGTGGAATCTTCATTGTTGTCTGGCATTCTGACGAACTGCTGTGTAGAAAATTACTGCTTATAATTTTCATCAGAACATAAAATAATGTCTGTTTGCTCTTTAAGGTGGCAATACACTGAGTTTGTGCAGGCGCAATGCTATTGCATGTGAGCCCTCAGTGCAGTGACGGAATAGAATCACACCTACTTTTTAGATCATTCATACTGTTGGAGGTTTTGTCACAGATAAAATGCATTGCACACACTGTGTGTCATGAGTTGGTTAGCTTCATTAGGAATAATCTTAGGGCTTGAAGAACCAAAATGTATTAGGGGCTTGGGACATAAGCTGAAGTTACTTGGGGTGAATTTTAAAAAAACAACTCTACAAGTGTCTTGTTGACTGCAGATCATGCTTTGAATGGCTGAACAATAAGTTAGTGCTAATTAATGTCAAAATAAGCTCAGTTATGGGAATGAGAGTCAACAAGACTCAATATCTTCTAATTTATTAACACAAAACACGCAAATACTTTTTCCATGCTGATTGTTTTACTCATGGTGAGACTGTTGGTTGCCATATTGGATGATTATTGCATTTGAGCTGAAGCAAAGGGGCAGAGCCAACCCATTTAAAGTGTGCCTACGTGTCTAAATGTCATCGACAAGTAAGCATTGTTGGATGCTAAACAACTCTTTTCATATGCTGGGAATCTACAAGTAGGAAAAAAATAATAAAAGGAAATGTATGATCAATCGCAAAATGTTGTCATGAACATAACAGAAAAGTTTACATTATTAGCTTAACATTAAGACCAAAATAGCAAGAAACTGAACAAG
The DNA here is from genome assembly GCA_942486045.1 of Pocillopora meandrina. NCBI lineage: Eukaryota > Metazoa > Cnidaria > Anthozoa > Scleractinia > Pocilloporidae > Pocillopora > Pocillopora meandrina. The sequence goes on from CALNXJ010000003.1 coordinate 7,380,450, forward strand.
ATAATGAGGTTTCAACTCAGTGGCCTCATGGCACCCTTCAAGGATGCCTGCCACTGCACATGCACTAAAAAACTTAAAAGTCCCATATGGGTACCTAGGTGATGACTGGGCGTTGACCAGCCACAACATGGCTCCCCAGAATGTTAGTTACATTTTCTCCAAAATAAAAATTATAAATGTCATGATCACGGTGCTTTACTCCTTTCTTAATGTAAGTGTTCTTTAAATGTTCTGCCTCCTTGTTGAGAACCCTGGTATCTGTTGCGCTTCTACGAGCAGTATGAGCTTGCTGACATGTCTTTCCAATTTGGAGTGGTTACTTGTTAGCATAGCTACAGATCGGAATTGATCTTGATCATCAGTATGTGTAAATAACACTTTAGTCACTGGCCATCTGTTCCTTGGAGATTGATCTTCTTTCAATAGCACATCATCTCTAATTTTATAATTTCAAGGTTGGGTCCACTTAGCTCTTGCTTGTGACTACTGGAGATATGCTTTACTCCACCTTGACCAAAACTCTTGTGCTAAATGCTGTATGCATCTCTATTTCTTGCTACAGTTAAGGTCTTCTCTCTTAAACTCTCCAGCTGGAGGCAGCACAAGCCTTGTCTTTCCTGTCAGCAGAATACTTGGTGATAAAGGCAGTCCCAAAAGAGGGTCATTGAGTGTTTCCACAGTCCAGGGTCTGTTGTTGATTGAGGACTCAGCTTCACACAGGAATGTCCTCAGGGATACTTTATGAAACAGTTGCCATATTTAATAACTTAATAATAATTTACCAATATATATAGCGCGTATTTACATGTGCTGATCAATAGCGCTTTACAATCATATGTTTAAAAGAAAACGAAAATACATTACCGTGAGAATAAAATAAACTAAGTTACAAACTATAAAAAATACTTCATAAAAAGATAGGTTTTAAGTCGAGATTTAAAACTGTTAAGTGATGTTGCTTGACAAAGCTCCACAGGTAGCTCATTCCAGAGTTTCGGAGCTGCTGCTGAGAATGATTTTGCTCCCAAAGTTGTAAGCATCTTTCCCTTGGGATGGTCCAATAAGAGCTTACCAGTAGACCTAAGATTATATAATGAATTCGATTTTATACTAATAAGATCGCTAAGATAAGTTGGCGCTAGGCCATAAATACATTTGAAAGTCAAAAGTAAAATCTTATAGTCAATACGCAAAGAAACTGGCAGCCAGTGCAGCTCATAAAGCGCCGGTGTAATGTGAGAAAACTTTCCAAAGCCAAGAATAAGTCTTGCTGCTGCATTTTGTACACGCTGTAATTTAGCGATCTGGACATTTGGTAAGCCAAACAATAAACCATTACAATAGTCAAGACGGCTGGTTATAAAAGCATGAGCCAAAGTAATTAAAGAATCTCTCGACAGGTATTTCTTAATACGTCTCAAGTTATGTAAATGATAAAATGCCGCATTACAAGCCTTGTTTATATGATCAGTCATGCTTAAGTTGCTGTCAAACCAGGATCCAAGATTTCTAACACATGGGCTTTGACTGATACGATTATTGCCCACAGTTATGGAACACGAATCTAATTTATCAAGCTGTTGTCGTGTGCCGACTAACAAAAACTCCGTTTTATCATCATTGATCATCAACCGATCTTGAATCATCCATTTCCTCACTGCATCAATGCACTTTTCCATAGCTTGTATAGCATCAGCTTGAGCAGTGTTGCAGAGTGGTTTAAAACTCAGATACAGCTGCGTATCATCAGCGAAACAGTGAGCATCAGGAAGATAATGTTCCACGATCTTAAACAGCTTGGACGCATATATTATGAATAGCAAAGGCCCTAAACATGAGCCCTGGGGTACCCCGCAGTTCAAGTCAAAAGGACGAGAAAGAACTCCATGTACAGAAACGCGCTGAATTCTATCAGACAAGTATGATCTAAACCAATTCAGAGCAGTCCCACGTATGCCAACCTCGTCAGATAGCCTCTCTAAAAGTATTCGATGATCAACAGTGTCAAAGGCAGCACTGAGATCCAATAAAATTAACATAGTGACATGTTGAGAGTTCATCTTTAACAAAATATCGTTCATCACCTTGATAAGTGCAGTTTCAGTGCTATGGAATTGCCTGTAAGAAGATTGAAGCGTAGGAAAAATAGCATTTGAAACCATGTGATCGTAAACTTGATTAAAAACGACTTTTTCAGTCAACTTGGATATGTATTGTAAGTTACTAACTGGTCTGTAATTTTTGTACAGCAAATCCAATCCAGGTTTCTTCAAGATAGGATTAATAAGCCCACATTTCCAATCATCCGCAAATTCTCCAGAATTAAGAGACAGGTTGATCATTTTAGTAATGACTGGTAATAGCACATCAGCACAGCTGATTACCATAGATGTTGACATTGGATCAAACATACAGCTTTTCTTCGGAGAGCAGCCAATCAACTCACTAACAGCACTTTCAGTTAAAGGGATAAAGCTGTCCAGTGTTCTAGTTGGTAGCGTTTTCACATAGTCAAAATGAGAATCATGCAAACAATCGGCTAGTCTGTCCAGTTTGACATGGATGGCGTCAATCTTTTTAACAAAGAAGCTACCCATTTCATTGGCTAAAACCAGCTTGTCACTAGTTGGTGGAAAAGGTACTTCATGACCTTGTTTTAGCAACCTCTTTGTTGCCGAGAATAGGTTCCTTTGATTGGAGTTATTTTCAACAATAAAGTCTGAGTAAAACTTACGACGGGTTTCATTCATCAGGTAGGTTGTAAAGTTCCTCTTCTTTTTAAATTCAAGCAAATCATTGACACTTCAAGATCGACGCCATTTTCTTTCAGCTCTCCGTCTTTCCCTCCTTGAATCCCTAATATCTTTACTAAACGAAGGTACCAAAGGCCTCACTGTGATAAACTTAGTGACAAGTGGAGCATGGCGATCAAGAGCCGCAGATAATGTAGAATTATAACATTTAACAAGATCATTCAGAGCATCAGGGCTGTCTGTACAAAGCGAAGTTGTAGAGAGTTCATGGCATAACAGGTTAATGTCAACCACCTTTGTCTTCCTGAAAGAGATTTTTTTTTTAGGGAGCGGTGGCCTGTCCAGGGTTAGATCACAAATCAAAGTAGAGTGATCAGAAAACAGACAGTCAGTCACAGGGATGTTAGCTAATAAGGAGTCGCATTGTTGAGTAATGATCAAATCCAGGGTGTGTCCTGACTTGTGTGTTGGCACGTTAACATGTTGTTGAAGGCCCATTGACTCAAGCAGCTCCTTTAAACAAACACTGTCTGCATTCCCCGGAACATCTACATGGATATTAAAATCACCTGCTATCAGTAACGGTACAGATGACATTATGATATTCTCCAAAAAACTCGAAAAATCAGCAAAAAATGCATTCGTCGTGACAGGATGGTTATTAGAGCAGGGTGGACGGTAAATAATAACAATCTGAAGTTTTCGCGACTGGAACTCGACCATCCAATGAGAAAACTCAAAAGAAGTACGCTCACCAGCATCTACATGACTTGCATGTAGATTTTCTCTCATCAATAGAGCAGTTCCACCACCACATCGATCAGATCGTGTGTGATCAAATAGCTTGTACCCGGGTAGGGTAATTTCGGCTCTGCACGCATCATCAATTTCTGAGAGCCATGTCTCAGTTACTGCGAAAATATCAGCTCCAGATGATTCAACATAGAAAACCAAGTCAAGTCAACCAATCCTAGAACAGCCTTACTGTCCATCCAATAGTCCTCATTGTTTCCATATTCCAACTCATTCTTCAAAATGTCACCAATCTCAACAGATAGAGTGGCAGTTGCCAATTCCAGCCTCGGGATGCTGACCGTCATCTTTGGTGTCATGCCAGCCTTTCCCATAACAAACAAAATGTGCACTGTGCCCTTTTCTTCCTTAAGCCTTAAATGCGAGCATTGACCATAGCCATACATTGAAGCATCAGACATGCAATAAAGTTGTACTGAAATAATTGTTCCAAACTCTGATGGCTTAAAACATCTTGGTGTTTTCAAGCTTTCAAGTAAGCAAAGTTCATTCCTCCATTTTTCTCATGTGCTGCAGATCACGTAGTTGACTGGCTCATCCCAGCTATTAGACTGCCAAATATCTTGCAATATCTTCTTTCTGACAAGTTCCATGGGTGATGAGACCTAAGGGGTCACAAATTGAGCTGACTGTTGAGAGGATGCCTTTACGCATACAAGGCTTGTCCCTAAGCTCGATCCTGAAGTTGTGAGTATCAGTTTTGATGCACCAAATAACTCATAGCACTCTTTCAATGGGTTATTTATCTATCTTGACCCAATTTTAGGCTGTTTACCTTCTCTGCCCAGCATTCTTGTGGAATTGAGCAAATGGTGTTTTCCGTGTTTCCAACAAACTTAGTTAAGTGCTTGCTGTGTTAAGAACATCGTCCTCATAGAAATTCCTTCCAAGGGTGTCAGCTGTCCTAATGCCATACTCATCTTTGTGGTCATCAACTATCAGCTGTATGTCTGAGAGCATAGTTACTGCATGCAGGGGACGACACTGTGCCAAATAAATGCACAGTCATACAATACTCTACTGCTTTCTTGTTCATGCCTCCATCCGGCCACCATGGAAACCAGAGAAAACTTTGATCTTTCTTTCTCACATTTACTTGAAAAAACATCTTTTTTATGTCTGCCATAAAGGTGTACTTCTCCTGTCGGAATCTGGTTAGAACACCAATGAAGTTACTGGTAAGATCTAGTCCTTGACGCAATTTTTTATTCAAGGAGTGTCCTTTGAATGTTGCCGAACAATTGAACACCACCCATACTTTAGTTGGTTTTTGCGGGTGTTAAATTGTGTGGTGCAGTAAGTACCAAGTTCTTCCATCCTGACCTTTGAATCCTCCCACCTTATGAGCATAACCTTTGGAGATGATTTCAGACACAAAGCTGCAGTAATCTGTGTAATATCTGGCATTGGATAGCGGGCACTTCTTTAGGCTGTTCAGGCGTTTCTCTCGCTTGCAGTTGTTTGGCAGCTGAAGGTCCTGATTTTTAAATGGGAGGGGCATCTCATAATGCATGTATTCAAAATGGACAACACCATTTTCCATTGTTTGGTAGAACTTGATATCATCATGTGACAATGCTGTCCCATGAACAGTGACTAATCATTTGCAATATGAAACTTTTAATCCACAAAGGCTTTGAGATAACTCATGCAAAATTTTACATTATCAGCTTAATATTAAGACCAAAAAATGGAGAAACTGAACACCATAGTGAGGTTTTAACCTGGTGGCCTCATGGCGCCGCTCGAGGATGCCAGCCACCACGCATGCACAAAAAAGCTTAAATGTCTCATATGGATACCCATGCAGCTGGGCATCAGCCAGCTGCAACACAAAGTGAAGGTTTCTTTGCTTATACTGTATTGTTCATAAGGGGTTCCTTACTCGTGCATGATGTAATGACAACAGAGATGGGTTTAGTTGTTGTCAACGAATTACTGGAATTATAAATGTATTAATGGATTGTTAATGTATGGAATTTCAAAGGAGTAAGAACAATTTCTGTTTTGTGCTTATAGTTAGCTTTTTGTGCTAACAGCTAAAATTTTTCACCTAGTATCACTCTCCATGGAGTGAGAGTTTCCTATTTTCATCATCGCTAGTTGATGTAAAATACTTTTGTGTAGATCAGAGTAAATGAATTTTTCCATTTTTTGGTATTCAGTTTCAGTTACTGTAAATGTTTTAGTTCAAGGGTTAATTGCAAATGAAAGACCTCCAAAATGTTACTCTACTGAATGACACTAATACAATCTGGATTAAGAATGAAGCCTTTAGAATCCAGAGGAGCATGAACTAGATATGGCATAATAATTTGAACCAGAGAAAGCAAGCCTTTTGGAACATGCTGAAAAATAAGAACACTTGTGTCATTTATGTTGATTGGTTTTCCAGGGACAATTTCCCAGCAAGCCAGAGGGGCAAAAAAAAAAAAGAGGCACTTTCATTGGAAAAGATGAAGGCACAAGCCAAACTTCACCATGTGGTAGCAGAACGCAACAAGGCAAAATTCAAAGAAAAGGACAGCAAAATGCTGAATGAGATATAGACAATCTCTTCTGTCCACATTCGCCAACAACTCCAAGAGCTTTGGAGGAGTGACTGTAAAAAGCAAGAGGAAAAATCCCAAAACATGTGGGAAGTAAAGAAAAGTTGGTTTGAGAAATTCAAGTGCAACAGAGAAAATATCACCAACTTGGAGGATACGGCACCTAACCCGTCAACAAACCAAGCTCAGAGACGCGGAAAGTCCAAGCAACCATCAAACAGATGGCAAAACAATAGCTGCCCCAGAAAGAACAACCAATACTTCAATAACACAAGTGGCAGAAACAGAGATACCACTAATAGCTGAAATAGTGGCAACAGAGTCTCACAACAACCAAGAAAGAGGAACCAACAGTGAAACTCAACTCAAAGTAGCTGTCAACAGAGAAGTCGACCACAGGAAAGGAACTCTAACCATAACACTGGAAACAACTGCAGGATTCATAACAGTAATCGTACCAGTAGGAATAATGACAGGAGCACTGGCAGGTCAAATTACAACTGGAGGCCTTTTTTGAGGCAGGGGCGGTACAGCAATCAGAATCAAACATGACTTTGGAGATGTTTAGGGAAATGACAAGTGAGGACTGTTTCTGCAATCAATGTGAAATCAGTGCCAATATACAGTACTTCTGCACGAACTTATGGAAAAAGGAATTTTTTGAAGATAAATCGGACGCTTCAGACACCGATGAAAGTCTGGCAAAAAATATAAGTAACTTCTGCCATTACCCTAGACAATTATATAGATTTCCTCACAAAATTTCCACTTGAAGAATTACAAGTGAGACATTAAACATTCCAATTTAACCAAAGAGGAGCAGAATGCCCTACAGGAACTCAGAGGGGGTTCTGAAATACTTATATTCAAAGCTGACAAAGGAGGAGCAGTCGTTGTTATGGACCGCACACACTATACTAATAAACTACTTGAAATGCTGAATGACTCACTAACATATGAGGAAATTACCGCTAACAAGGACAAAAATGTTATGCAACTTATAAAGGAGTTGACAAGTAATCACAGTCACAGCCTTACGGAGAAAGAGGTGAACTACCTGTGCCACTTTGATTTTAAAACTAGTGATTTCGATGGCCTTCCAAAGATTCATAAAAGTAAGATCATTTGTCAGGATGCCAAAGTCTAAAAGAAACCATACATTAGAGTTTTTAGGCCAGCAGATCTCAAATTCAGGCCCATAGTAGCTGGTCCTAGATGTTCAACGAGTAGACTCAGTAACTTTGTGGAGATCGTTATCAAGCTGTTTACTTTCCATATCCGAAGTTATCTGAGGGACACTATCAATTTCCTCAATTATTTACCAAAGACAGTACCTGAAAGTACAATATTAGTCTCATTTGACGTGACCAGCTTGTACACAAACATCAACCATGAACTCGGCGTTAAAGGCCATGGAATACTGGACCAATAAACATCCAGAGAGGCTCAACTCACATTTCAGCAAAGAATATTCCTTCAAAAGAAAGGTACTGCAATGGGAACGAAAATGGCTCGCAGTTATGCAACCCTTGTTCTCGGATATTTGGAGAGTGAATTATACAGCCAGGTCTGTAATAAAATGGGAGAAGAAATAAGCCATTATGTGTACGCAAACTGGATAAGATTCTTGGATGACTGTTACATAAACTGACATTACGGTGAAGATAAATTAAAAGAGCTTCATGATATTCTTAACAGCCTAGATGACAGCATTCAACTTTCTGCTGAAACTAGCAGCAAAGAGCTTCCATTCCTTGATGTGATGATAAGAAAAGACAATACTCACTTAACAACTGATATTTATTATAAACTGATGGATTCATTCCAATACCTCCCATCTACATCCAGCCATCCAAGACACATAAAAAATAACATACCATACAACCTGGCTCGAAGGATATGTTTGATTGTTGAGGACCAGGACATAAGGAAACATCGTCTCCACGATCTCAAACAAATCCTGCTGAGAAAACAATATCTAGCTGAGATCATTGATTACAGTGTAAACAAGGCCCTCACCCAAACAACGGAAGAGGTAAGAAGGGTGAGAGAGCAAGCTTCCAAAAATAACCTCCTTTTTCTGGTAACAACTTACAATCCCAACAATCCACAAGTATTTCAGCTGGTCAGGAAAACACTTCCCATGTTGAACCAAAACTCCTTAAAATCCATTATGAGCAAGACTAAAGTAATTCACTGTCAGCAACAACCCAGAAACCTAAAACAGATGCTAACAAACTCCTATTTCTCCAAGCAAAAGGACATTATTCCAGAAGTTAAAATCTGCGAAACAAATTGTTGTGGAACATGCCCCTATTTAAAACAGGGTAAAGAATTCACCTTCTCCACCATGAATGAAACATTTTGGATGAAACACTCGATGAACTTCACCTCAATGAACTTGATTTATGTAATAACATGAGCAGGATGTGGACATAATTATATAAGAGAAACGGGTGATGTCCTGAGAAATGAAAGTGAAAGTTCATAAACAACAAATTAGAGACCCACACACATGTATGTTGGGAGTCAGCAAGCATATTGATGAATGTGCTGCAGGATTGACCCCTCAGTTCACTATCTTTCTGTTTTACAAGATTCTCAGCCCCTCTGAGGTCATGAGAAATAACAAAGAGAGGTTTTTATTTCGAAATATAAACCCGTTCATAATTATTATTATTATTGTAATTACAATTAGATCAGTTACGTAACAAGTCAATAAACACACTTTGCTATGCCTGAAGAGCTGCAACAGGGGTGAAACGCATAGCGCAAAAGCAAAGTAAAAGTTAAAAGAAAACTTTCGATTTTCATTGGTTTTAGTGTATATATATGTCAGCCATCAAGACAGCAGAGCAGAAAAGAGAGGAGCAGTGGGAAGACAAGAGAGCTCGCAGGCGCCAGAGAGCAGAGGCCAACCCATCCCCCTCGGACGACAACGTCTTCGCATGCAGCAACTGCAGCAGGATCTGCCGCTCGAGGATCGGTCTCTACAGCCACAGCCGGCGCTGCAGCTCCACCACAGACTGACCATGGGCGCAACTCTATTGTCTCCCGAGACAGAAGGACGCCAACATATATATATATATATATATATACATATACATATACATATACATATACATATACATATACATATACATATACATATACATATACATATATATACATATACATATACATATACATATACATATACATATACATATACATATACATATACATATACATATATATACCATTTTACCATAATATATATATATATATACCATTTATTTGCCACATTGCAGAATTAACAGAATTAAAGGGCTATGAATTAACAATCAACTAATAATTAACACTACTACTACTACTATAGAGACAATAAAAATATCATAATTATTTACATATTCACATATTTACTATTGAATGAAATAAAGGAACCTGAATGCTGGGTCTTGCAACAACTCCTATCAGCATAAATAATATTTCTATTGTTGTTGCTGGCCTGCAAGTTGTAACTATGATAACTAGATGCTGTTCTTGGCTTGAGGAAATCAATGGTGTGGTCCTTTTGACTCATCTTCTAAATATATTTACAGCAGAGCTGAGTTCGATTTCCTTTCAAGCTGCTAAGGTTGGTAGTATTAGGGGCATCTAAGTAACTATGGATGGATAGATAATATGAAGTGCCCTTTTTTTTTAATTGACTCCTGGCTGCTTATATGAAAGACATTCAGGAATATCTTGCCAGACTTGTATGCCATATTCTAGTATAGATCTTATTGTTGTCAAGTAAACTTTGACAATTCCCTCTCTATTAACACCCACTTTTTTAAGAATCTTCAGAGAATACAGGTGTTTCAAACCTTTTTTCGACATGTAATCAATATGCTCGTTCCACTTTAAATCAATACTGATTGTAACACTGAGTAATTTATAAGCTGTTACACATTCAAACATGTTGTTACCTAGGGTAACTGGTCTTGTAGCAAAATTATCATTTTGCATAAAGTTAATTAACATTTCTTTTCATTTTTCTGGTTTAATTTCATATTATATTTGATAAAAAAAACTTGTGAATATCATTGACAGCTACATTTAGTAAGCTGATACCATTTCTCGGCTGGATTTCTAATGCTGTGGTATCATCAACGAATTTAATCCTCAAATGCCATTCACAGAAAAGATTGTTGGTCATTACCGAGTATTGGATACAAAAAATTTCGTCCCTTGGCTATCAAGCTATTTGGTACAGTCATGGACTGGAACTTCAAGGAGTGAATTCTTTTGAGGCCATAGAGCATTGTTCTTTGTTCCTGTGAGGGTTTGCATATCAGTCTTATTGTTCTGTCTATAAACTGGAAGAAATTTTGTAGTGCTGCATTCTTATCGGAAATAGCAACTGTGTAGGTGTTGGATTAATGTGGATTTGGTGAAAAAAGGAAAAGAGGAAAAGGAAACTCCTGTCAGACCATCTCCCACTGACATGTTATTTGAAACTTACCCAGATCAGCCAGAAATGATTGATTACATGTAAGTGTGCCACTGGTCAACAGAAATGATGTCATAGAGTCAGAAAGGAAATGAAATGAAGAGAGTAGTAGATGTTTAAACATTTTATTGATTTTTTTAATGGACATAAGAGAGAAGATCAAGTGATTCAAGACACATACTTGCTCATTTACATTTATCAACTACAACAAAATGTTATTCTTTTTCTTCTCGTTTTTATTGCAAGAATGATTATTTTTTGATGCTTGAGAAATTTTTGATGTCTTCGGGTGGCAGCTTCTAAAGCCTTTTGGCACCTTATATGATGACTTTTGATACAGCTCCAGCTTCTATGGCTTCTCCACCCTTTATGAGAGCTGGAGTAGGAGCTGCTAATGGGAAAAGACCATCTTTTTACCTTCAGGTTCTTAGGGTTTGTTTTCTACGGCGATTGGTTTCATTTGCTCTTCATGTTGCTTCTTGATGTGCATGAGGGAACAAGTTTGGATGAGGGTTTACGCACATCTCTATATGTAAGTACCTCACTCACTCACTCCATCATTTTTTAGATAAACTCTAATCACATGGATTTTAGAAAAATGAAAATTGTCAAATGGTGTCAGGAAATTGAGATCAATGTGTTTTGAAGGCGGAAGAGTTAAGTTATGAAGACATACTTCTGTCTCAAGTTCTATTGAATGAATCACTTCCAGCTATATTTCTAGTTTTCTCTTCATGATCTCAAGTCCTATATCCTTTTGAAGTTCAAAATTGATGTGATAACTGACACTCTGCTTTCAAGAGTTTGACATCAGAGATGCAATACTCTTCCATTTCTTGATGTGAATGAACATTTACATCTTGTTTCGTTTGATCATGGCACCAGGTCTCAAATTCTTGTCACTTGTCATGATAAATACCATTGGGATTAAAGTGTCGCACTATGGTATGGGTCCTCCATAACCGTGATGTTCACATGAGTTAAACAAGTGAGGGAGAAATTACCCACCTGAGTTCCATGAGACCAAAGGCTTTAGGAAATGACATGGTAGGACCTAATGTCACAGATACAGTTGATTCTCATCTGCACAATGTTGTCTATAAAGCTACTTCATCTAAGAAGTCAAAATATTACTTGGAACTGTCTTCCCCATAAAATACTTGTGTGTCTTCATCCTCCTCTTCATTGCCAACACACAAGAGTAGGATGATGTTCTCGCATCTCTTCATCTTGTATGATTTTATAATCAGCATACAGGAAAAGCAGTGGATCTAAAAACACCAAATCTTTCTCCAATTCTAGAGTGTTTGTTCTCTAAAATGTTCTGTTCTGATCTGATTCTTATTTCTTTTTAAGTTCTGATGTTTTTTTTCTCTTCTGCTGTTTGAATGTTACACTTGTCACATTCAATGTTGACATATTCTTCACAAACTCTACATTTGGCCAAGGATCTTTGATCTCCTCCATTTTCCATTTTCTTGTTGTTTTCAACTAGCTTGAAACATTTTGCTTGCCTAAACTGGGTGTCATTTCACTCAGTGCCGAGCTTGACATACTTCTTTATTGTATGTAATCTAGCTGCCTATAAATATCTCCATCTCAATAGCTGGGTATTAGTAAGTCTTGCATCACTAGCTTTATATCAGAAGCTTTGTAATGGTTGTTCTTTGTCATTAGCTCATATCAGTATCATCTGCATCAGAAGTTCTATATTAAGGAATTGGTCCGTGCCTAGCATGCATATATCAATTCTAAATGCACTTGGGAAGTTTGTCGAGTGATTCTTATGCTGCTCTCATGCTCTCCAAACTTCCCATGAACCAATTATTTTATAGCATAGCATGTAGACAAAAGTTGTGTTTAAAAAAAAGAGATTATTACAGCTATCTCAGGTCTACCTCGTGTTATACCCAAAACTATGAATAAATAAGAAGGTAAAAACGACCAAAAAATATTTCGTGACCAAATCTTTCTCTAAAAAATGGTAAATTTTCTGGTCAGAAGGGAAAAATGAATAAATTTGTTCCGTGTACCAAACCATGAGGTAGACTCACCATGCCTGAATTGTTGTTAACTGGAATTGACAACCAGTAAATGGCAAGGCTCTGTGTTGAAATTTCTGAGAATTATACGATTTCAAAACATTCAACAACACTTTTAGGATATATCAACACTTCAATTAATATTTGCTGTTTAATGAAGATTACCCAACATCGCAAAGCCTCAGTTGAAGTCAGAAAGCTTAGTTTTGTTTCCAGCCACAATTTTTATTGTGTTTGGGAATGAAATATCATGAACTCCAAAACTAATTTCCTTACTAGAAAGAGCTACATGCTCATTTTGCCATGGTATCTCCCAAGGAAATAGATAGGCCTTACATGCTTGCTATGTTATAATAGTAACTCTATATTACTAGCTCCATATCAATACCTCAGTATCTACAGCTCTTTATCAGGAGCTCCATTTTGGTCACTCTAATGTAGGAGATCCATATCGGTAACACTATTGTAGGAACTCCATGTTAGACGCTCCTAATCAGTAGCTCTGTATTAGTAGCTTGGAATCAGTGGTTTGCTATCAGTAAATCCATATTAATACATCTGTATTAATTGCTCTCTATCGGCATCTCCATTATAGCCTGGCATCAATGTACTCTGTAGCTCCGTATATGTAGCTCCATACCATTAGCTTCCTACCAGTAGCTCCATATCAGCAGCACTGTATTAATAGCCTCGTATCAATAGCTCCATCACGGTAGCTCTGTACTATAAGCTTTGAATCACAATTGATCAATTAAACTCTTTGGTGGCGAGCTCATTGGTGGAGAGTTGACTGCATACCCTTCTCATTAGTAGCTTGGTATCAGTAGCTCCAAATTCATATCAGTCAGTTGGCCACTGTTGCTCCCTATCAGCATTCCTGTTCTTGCTTGGCATCAGTAACTCTATATTAGAAGGTCCGTATTGTTAACTCCATATTAGTGGCTTTTACTAATTTCTTCTGAATCAGGAGCTTGGTATCAGTAGCCCTGTTTCACTAGCTCCATATCAGTTGCTCCAATACAGTAGCTCTGTATTACAAGCACCCTATCACCAGCTCTGTATCAGAAGCACCTGCAGCAGCACCTCCTGCATCAGTAGCTCCATCATGGCTTGGCACAAGTAACTCTGTATCAGAAGCTCGACATTAGAAATTTCATATTAGTACCTCCATAATAGTAACTCCATAATAGTAACTCGGTATTAGGAGTAGCCTCATATTATAAACCCTGTATCAGTAGCTCTTGATCAGTAACTCCATCTCAGTGGCTCCATATCAATTGCAGTCTGTTAAGTAGTATGCAATATACAGTATATAGTATGATATATAGTAGCTTCATATCTGTACCAGTAGTAGATGCAGTGGCTCTGTACTAGCAGAGCAGTCATAGCTCAGCATCATCAACTCGGTATTAGTAGGTCCTCATCTGTAGCTTGTTATCAGTAGCTCCATAAGACTAGCTCCCCATTAATAGCTTCTGTGTTAGTAGCTCAGTACCATTAGCTCCTGTATCGGTAGCTTCATGTCAATAGCTCCACAAAAGTAACTCTATGTCAGTAGTAAAAAATCAGTAGTTCAAGTGTCAGTAGCTCCATATCATTAGCTCCTGTATTAGTAGCTCAGTATCAGTAGTTCCTCAGTTAGTAGTTCCTGTATCAATAGCTTCTGATGGAAAATCCTTATTAGTAGCTCTTTATTAGTCACTTCATGAAAGAGGCTCTGTATTAGTAACTCCTTATCATTTTCTTTGCATCAGTAGCTCTGAATCAAAAGCTCTTATCAGTAGCTCCATATAAAAAGCTCCGTTTCTGGTGCTCTGTATCAGTAGCTCAGTGTCAGTCACTTCATATCAGTAGCTTCTGTGATAGTAGCCCTGTACTACTTGCACCTGTATCAGTAGCTTCATATCAGTAGCTCCATAAAAGTAATTCTGTATTAGAAGTTAGCTATCAGTAGCTTGGTGTCAGTTACTCTGTATCAGTAGCTTTGTGTCGGTAGCTGCATATCATTAGCTCCTGTACTGATGGCTCTACATCAGTAGTTCCTCAATCAGTAGCTCCTTTTCAGCAGCTCCTTGTTAGTAGCTTCATATCAGTCACTCCATGGGAGGGGCTCTATACTTGTAACTCCTTATCATTACCTTTGTATCAGAAGCTCTTATCAGTAGCTCCATGTTAGAAGTCTGTATTTGTAGCTCTGTGTCAGTAGCTCCATATCAGTAGCTCCTGTATTAATAGCTCTGTAACAGTAGCTCCATGCTAGGAGCCCTGTAACAGTAGCTCCTGTATTTGTACCTTGGTAGTAGTAGATCGCTATCAGTGGCTCCTGTATTAGGAACTCCAAATTAGTAGCCTCACATCAGTGGCTCTCTATCAGTATTTTAGTGTCAGTATCTCCTGATCAGTAGGTCCAGACAAGGAACTATGTCTCAGTAGCTTCCTATTAGTAGTTTTCTGTCATTAGCTCCATTAGCTCCTTAGCTCATTAGTTCCTTTATCATAAGCCAGTATCCATAGCTCCTTATGTATAGGTTCATCTAATTAGCTCTGTATCACTAGCCCTTTATTACTATCCAGGTAGTAGTAGCTCCATATCAGTAACTGTGGTACAAGGAGCTTTTTATCAATAGGTCCTGTATTAGTAGCTTTGTAGTAGCTCTTTTTTAACAGCTTGCAGTTAGTAAATATGTAGCTTTCACTCCAAATTAGCGGCTTTTCTTTAAAAGCTTTCTATTAGAAGTTTAAGTATGATTTACTAGCTCAGTATTGGTTACTTCTTATCAGTAGCTGTGTATAAGGAGCTCTATCTCAGTAACTCCTTTATCAATCATTTTGTAGCAGAACCTCAACATTAGTAACTCCGTAGCAGTAACAGTAACTCCATGTTAGGAGCCCTGCAACAGTAGCTCCTGTATTTGTACCTTGGTACTAGTAGCCCTGTAGCAGTGGCTCCTGTATTAGGATCTCCAAATTAGTAACCTCACATCAGTGGTTCTCTATCAGTATTTTGATGTCAGTATCTCCTGATCAGTTGCTCCATGCAAGGAACTCTGTCTCAGTAGCTAACAATTAGTAGTTCTGTGTTATTAGCTACTGTATCATTAGTTCCTTTATCATTAGCTCAGTATCCGTAGCTCCTTATGTATAGGTTCATCTAATTAGCTCTGTATCACTAGCTCTTTCTTTACTATGTAGGTTGTAGTAGCTTCATATCAGTAGCTGTTGTACAAGGAGCTTTTTATCAATAGGTCCTGTATTAGTAGCTTTGTAGTAGCTCCTTTTTAATAGCTTGCAGTTGGTAACTGTAGCTTTAGCTCCAAATTAGTGGCCTTTTACTAAAAGCTTTCTATTAGAAGTTTAAGTATGATTTATTAGCTCAGTATTGGTTACTTCTTGTCAGTAGCTCCATATCAGTAACTCCTTTATCAATCGTTTGTATCAGAACCTCAACATTTGTAACTCTGTGTTAGTACCTTGTATCAGTAGCCTTGTATCAGTAGCCTTGTATCAGTAGCCTTGTATCAGTAGCTTTGTATCAGTAGCTCTCTATCAATAGATTCCTACGTGAGGATTAGTATCAATAGCTTTGTATCAATAGGTCTGTATCATTAGGTCTGTATCATTTGCTTTATATCTGTAGCCTTGTATCAGTAGCTCTCTGTCAGTAGGTCTGTATCAGAAGCTCCTTACGGAAAGATCCTTCTGAGAAGATATGCTCTATATCAGAAGTTCTGTATTAGTAGCTGCTTATCACTATGTTGGTATCAATACCTCCATATCAGTAGGAACGTTATTAATAGCTTAATAATAGTAGCTCCATATCAGTATCTGTATCAGTACCTGTGTATCAGTAGCTCTGTATCAGTTGCTCCATATCTGTAGCCTTCTATCAGCAGCTCCCTGTGACTACCTGCATACCAATAGCTCCCTGTCAGAAGCTTTGTATCAGTAATTCTACCTAAGTTGTTCATTATCAGTAGATTTATGCTCTGCATCAAATATCAGTAGCTGCAAATCACTACCTTCTTAGCAGTACCTCTGTATCAGTAAGAACTTTGTAAATAATAGCAGCTCCATTTCAGTATCTCCCTATAAGTAGCTTGGTATCACTAGTTCTGTATCACAAGCTCCGTATCTGTAGCTCTGCATCAGTAGCTCTACATAGGATCTCCACATTAGCAGCTCCTGTATCAGCAGCTTCTGTTACAGGACCTCCAAATTAGTAGCTCTCTATCAGTAGCTCCATATTTTTGGATATTCTTATTAGTCATGTCATATAGGAAACATCAAGTCAGTAGCTACCCGTTAGTAACTCTGTGTCGTTAGCTTCATATTACGAGATCTATATTGGTGGCACATCCGTACTCATAGCTGGGTATCAGTAGCCCATTACCTTTAACTGCATATCTTTACCTCTGTATCAGTAGTTCCATATCAGATGGTCTGTACCAGTAGTTCAATAGTAGTAGCTCCATATCTTAAACTCCATATCATTAGATCCATATCTGTTGCTTGGTATCATTAGCTTTATATCAGAGGCTCTATATCAGTAATTCTATATCAGTAGCTCATAATTAATATCTCATGTATTGGTATCTCTTTATCACTAACTCCTGTATCAGTAGCTTCATTTAAGTAGGTTTGTATAAGTAGCTCGATAATAGTAGGTCTGCATTAGTAGCTCCATATAACTAGCTTGACACCAATAGCTCGGCATTGGTTGCTTCATCTTATTAGCTTGAGACCAGTAGCTTCTGTATCAGTAGCCCTGTATCACAAGCTCTGTATCAGTGGCTCCTATTAGTAGCTCCACATCAGTAGCTCCACATCAGTAGCTCCACATCAGTAGCTCCATATCAGTAGCTCTGTATTAGGTACTTTGCATCATTAGCTTTATATCTGTAGCTTGGTATCGTTAGTTCTATATCGGAAGCTCTGCATTAGTAATTCCATATCAGTAGCTCAGTTAATAGCTCATGTGTTGGTATCTCTGTGTCAGTAACTCCTCTATCGGTAGCTCTATATAAGTGGGTTTGTATGAGTTACTTTGTATTATTAGCCCCTATTACTAGCTTAACACCAGTAGCTTCTGTATTAGTAGCTCTGTATCAGTTCCTCAGTATCAGTAGCTCTGTGTCAGTAGGTCTGTTCAAGTAGATCCTCGATTGGTAGCTCGATGTTGGTAGCTTTGTACTAGTAGCTCTATATCATTAGTTCCATATCAGTAGCTCCTGTATCATTAGTTTTGTATCAGTAGCTCTATGTTATTAGCTCCATGTCTGTTGCTTGGTATCAGTAGCTTTATGTGAGAAGCTCTGTATCAGTAATTGTACAAGTAGCGGCGTATCAGTAGCTCCATGTAAGTAGTTCCGTATCAGTAGCTTTGTACAAGCAGCTCCTGTATCAGTAGCCCTTGCATTGGTATTTCTGGTTGGTTAACTCTGTATTAGTTGCAGGTTTTCAGTACCTCAGTTACTGTACTTCCTTATCAGTAGTCTCAGTATTAGTAGTCTGTATGAGTAGCTTCTGCATCTGTAATTCCTCTATCAATAGTTCCATTTTATAAGTTTGTGTATTAGTAGCTCAATAGCTCTGTTCTAATACCTCGGTAGTAGTAGCCTCACATATGTGGCTTCTTAGTAGTAGCTTTGTATCAGTACCTCTGAATTTGCTTCTCCGTTTTAGTAGCTCTTTTCTAGTTGCTCTGAACCAGTGGCTCCATATCAGTAGCTCTCTCGTAGTCTTTTCATCTCAGTATATCTGGATTATTTCCTCCATATTGGTAGCTCCTTATCAGTTGGTCCATATAAGTAACTCAATGTCAGTAGCTCCATATTACGATCAATAGCTCAGTATGAGTAGCTCTGTATCGGCTGCCTACACTAGTAGCTCTATATCTGAGGCTGTGTAGCAGTACCACTGTATTAGTTGTTACTGAGCAGCTCCATATTACTAACAGTGGCACAGTATCACCAGATAAATATCAGTAGCTCTGCACTAGTAGTGCCACATTAGTAACCCAAGTTTAGCAGCTCTCTAGCTCTGTATTACTTAATCTGGAAAAGAAGCTCCACATTGGTAGTGTGGTATAAGTAGCTCAGTATCATTGACAAATGTCTCAGGAGCCCCTGTATCGGTAGCTCTTTAGAAGTAGCTTTATATCAGAAGCTCTGTATCAGTAATTCAGAATCAGTGGCTCCTAATTAATAGCTCCTGTATTGGTAGCTCTGTATCAGTAACTCCTGTATCAGTAGCTTCATAAAAGTAGGTCCATAGAAGTAGCTGGATAAGAGCAGCTCCACATCACTAACAATAGCCCCGTATGGGTAGCTCTAAATCAGTTGCTCTACACCAGTAGCTTCATATCTGAGGCTGCTCTACACCAGTAGCTCCATATCTGAGGCTGCTCTACACCAGTAGCTCCATATCTGAGGCTGCTCTACACCAGTAGCTCCATATCTGAGGCTGCTCTACACCAGTAGCTCCATATCTGAGGCTGTGTACCAGTACCTCTGTATCGGTTGTTCTGTCTTATTAGTTCTTGTATTAGTAGCTCTGTATCAGTAGTTCCGTACTGGTAGCTCCACTCCATATCATTAGTTCCATATCTGTTGCTTGGTATCAGTAGCTTTATATCACAAGCTCTGTATCAGTAGCTAATAATAAATCCTGTATTGGTAGCTCTGTAACTCCTGTAACAGTAGCTCAGTATAAGTAGGTACATATACGTGGATTGATAACAGTAGCTCTATATTTCTATTAGTAACTCTGTATTAGAATCTCTTTATCAGTAGCTCGGGATCAGTGTTATCTTATTAGTATCAGTAACCTGTATCAGTAGCACAGTATCAACAGATTCATATCAGTAGCTCCACACTAGTAGCTCAATTTTAGTAGCTCTCTAGCTCTGTATTACTAGATGTGAAAAAGAAGCTCCTCATGGGTAGTGTTGTATAAGTAGCTCAGTATCATTAACAATTGTTTCAAGAGACCCTGTATCAGTAGCTCTGTATTAGTAGCTTTATATCAGAAGCTCAGTATCAGTAAATTAGTATTAGTAGCTCTTAATTAATAGCTCCTGTGTTTGTAGCTCTGCATCAGTAACTCCTATATCAGTAGCTTTGTAGGTCCGTAGAAGTAGCTGGATAAGAGCAGCTACATGATACTAACAGTTTCTCTGTATCAATAGCTCCATATTAGTAGCTCTGTATCAGAAGCTCTGTATCGGTAACTCCATATTAGTAGCTTGATATCAGTAGCTCCATATCAGTTGCTCCGTGGCAATAACTTTGTATTAGTAGTTTCTATTTTTAGAGCGTAAACGCAACAAAGAAACAAAACAGAACTTTTTCCCTACTTTAAATCAGAACAAAACTATTGCATAATCAAAGTCGTCTTCAAGTGTTCATTACACTCCGCGCCCAAGGATTCTAATCCTTGCTACTCAAATACATTGACGTCTACTGTTGGTCTGAACAGACTGGGTGGCTCAGGAGTAGAACTAGCTCCTTGATCGGCCGTAGGTAGGTTTTCCTTTCTCTGTCTCTGACCATATCTACTTTGACTTTCCTGACCCTGCTATTGTCGCTTCTTAGATTGATTGCATCTGAGGAATTTGGCATGGCCGCATAGTGTGAAGAACCTCCTAAATGAACAGATAAAGGTGCTGGAATCTGTGGCCTCTAAGACTTCAATGTGAATGGTTCTGCTACTGAGGCACGTGAACACTAGGCCCCACCGCTTAGCGTTCACTTCTCTTCCTCTTGTCTTACGTGTTGGCACCATCCAGGGGCCAAAGACGTCAAATCCTATGTTAGTTAAGGGGGGACAGACTTAGGTCCTCTCAGCTTCTTGCAGAGTATGCAGGCTCCAATCCCTTTCGTCACTGTGTCATGACCTTCAATGAGCCAGAATCCTACTTGTCTGATCGCACCTTGTGTAATCTGTCTCTCTTGGTGGTGTGCCTTGTGATGATAGTGCTTAGCCACTAGCTGTGAAACATGGTGGTTTTCGGTAGCGTGATTGGATGTTTCTCTCCGTACTCTATCTCTGCTCTCCTTAATCTGCCTCAGATGTGGGGGATCCCATGGCTGTCCAGAAATGGGTTGAGATGTCACAATTGTGAACCTTTGAGTGCTTTCATGGCACTGCTTTGGATTTGTCTCGGAAGCTGGGGTTCTTTTCTGGTGTCTCTTGTTAGCTTGCTAAAGGTGGCTTTTTGTGTGCTGGGGATTATGACTTGCAGGGCTCGATCCCATTCTTGGACTGTCAGGGGTCCGAGTATACCAGTGTCATGCAACATGTGTATCAGGAAAAGATAGCTTTTCATTTCTTCAAGGACAATACCAGTAAACTAGCTGGGCCAGATGAATTTTTAGCTCTCTCCAAGGTGAATTACATCCAGCAAAGTTAGGAGGGGATAGTTCCATGGGTAGGGTTCCATCCATCACCATTGCGTCCAGTGTTAGCAGTGATTTCTTGTTATACTCTTCAGTATTGGTTACAAGGACAAAAATGACAAATCTGTCGCACTTTAAGCCCACATTAAGACACTTGTTGCAAGCTTGTAATGAGGGAATATATGACAGGTGGCCTCTTTCTTTACCATTTGAACAGACTTTACTTTCAAACTGTCATTGCAACTGCCACAGCATAATGAGTTTTGACAGGATACAATGTGGTTGGTTGCAGGCTGGTGCTTTAAACATTGCTACAATGTCTGGAGTAAATCCGACTTTAAAATGGTTAGATGAATTTGTTGAAGGATCACAGAGGTTACAATCTGAAAATGTTTGGAATTCTTTCAATAATCTGCTTTCAGTTCCGAAGAAGGTTCCGAGTTATTCCACCTAGGTACTCAATTATATAAAAAACTGGCACACACCTCTATTCCACACTAAGTCTGATACAGAATGTGGATTGACTGAAGCAAATGCAGCCGTGTTGTTGATAGATTTAAAATATAAACAATCTTTTGGAACCTTTCCTTCTTTAAGAAGATGATTCAATCTAATAGCAACTGGATGGGCATTGTCTAAGCAGCTGAGAAGATAAATTGTAACAGGTATGATTATTTCAAAGCTGGTTTATTGCAAGGAACTTACTTCCTTGGTTATTGAAATTCATCTTTTTGTCTTGTCAAGTATGGTCGCCATCTTGTAGCAAAATTAAAGGATGAATATTTATTTCAAAATCAGCAAATTGATACTAAATTCAGTGATTTTCTCTCAACATCAATGCCATCAACTTGGCACTTTCAATGCTGTTTTTAACTCTTAAATCAAGAGAGAAAATCACCTCGAAAAAAGTCTCTTATGCTTCATTATTAAGACTATCTAACCGCTTTAAAGATCAACAAACAAAAATTTGCATCAACAAATTGGGTGCAAATCTACCTCATACTAGCAAGACGGACTGGAAACTACTATCTTGAAGCAAGATGGCGGACCGTATCAAAGAAAGTGAACAAAACGGTGTAAAAACATGGGTAAACAGCCAATGGATTTTATTTTTTACCAATTTAGAGGAGCTGTTGAGTGCATACGAACAAAAAAAATTCTACAAATGACACTGTTTTAAGGAAAGTTTAAGTATTAGTTTGGAAAGTGCTGTGCAAGCTTTGCAAAATTTAACCGTGTTTGTGTAGGGAAGCAGTTCTCTGGTAGTAGTCACATGTTTTGCCCAAAGCAGGGCAAGAAGAACCACAAAATGTGCACTTTCTTTATAGTGAGCCTGAACCTCAGTTGGCATGAAGGATTTTTTTTGTCTGCTGCTGCCAGCTTGAATTTCATTCCCGGTTGGATTTTCCATGTTTTGCTCCTTTGGCCCATCACTTTAATGTGTTCTTTTGAAGCCTCGGATGCTCTTGCAATAGCAATAGCTTTTTCCAGTGTAAGCTTCTCTTCCCTCAGTAATCGTTCCTTCACTTGTAGATCTGGTATACTAAACACGAACTTGTCTTGCACCATGTCATCAACCAGCAATGAGTGCTCGCAAGATTTCACCTTGTTTTTCAAAAGTGTGACGAACTGATCCACGGTTTTAGAATCTTTCCGTGTTTTCTGCCAAAACTGATGTCCCTCGAAGACTATGTTCTTCCTGGGGTTACAATGTTAATTTTTTGAAAGACTTCTTGAGAAGTGACTAGTAAAATATGAATGTTGGCCTTATTAGTGCTCAACACGCATTCTCTTAAGGTCGTGCAACATTAAACTAAATAATTATTTAGCAGAACAGCTGGAAATATACGAAAGAGAAAGAATACTTTTAGATGCCAGACTGCCTGTAAATGTTTCAACAGTGACATTTAATTATTTTTCATTTCTTGAAAATGGTGTATAGAATTAAGTTGAATAATAACCTGGATGTCTCTTTTTCTTTCAAGGTTAGTCAACATCCACAAAACGTATGCAGATAAAAGAAAAGACTAATTTTCATCACCATGACAAGTTACTGATATGTGATGTACACATTGGTGATGTACACATTTTTCTCTGATAAAATTAATAAAACTCTAGGAGGAGATTTCTTACAGAGGCCCGAAGCATTTGGTAAAGCTGTGTTCACCACTTGCATCCTGGTCACAAGAATACTGAAAATACAGACAATTTAGCACAGTTCTCAGGCTGTTGTGAATGATGAACCATTGATAACAGTTCTCATAGCTAAGTCAAAAGCTGTATAATTTTGGAGATGCTTTGGAAGCTTAAGCACAAGAAGACATGTTGATGAGAAAATACTGTCACCACTATTGTAACAATATACTGATATGCGATGGGGCAAAGTGGACTTTAAAACTTCAGATGTGCCTGTGACAAACCTAAGAAATTTCTTCAAATCATCTACAGATAGAGTTGTTATGAAAGTCTTTAGCATTTGGTACACACAGTCATCACTTCCGTCCTTGTCAGATGAATCTTGAAAATACAGGCCGCTGATTACAAAATCATTTGTAAGTCCACCCTGATGAACAAACAATTATTCAAATAATCCTGGATTATGTTCCATCTCTGCTGAAATGCCTAGGGTGGAGAGACCTTTTCTGAACTGATCAAGGATAGACTTTCTTTTTACAAGAATGTCATGAAACATAAGTGACTGTCAGGCTGCAAATGTACACATAAGTAATTGTCAGGCTGCAAATGTAAAGGAATTTCACCGTAAGCTGGAAGATACTCCAAGATAAGATAAAGATAAACACTTGAGCTACTTGGGTGTATGTTTAGATCTACCTATTGTCAAAGGCAATAAGGATACATGAATATCATTGAAGGAACAAATTCTTTTTTGTTCTGATATACATTAACGTTAATATGATATACTTAGGATGACTTACAGCGACAACTCTGGTTTCCCCAGCCTCATACATTAGTTGCACAAACTCTGATTCAAATGCAGTTGCTGCTAGCTCCGTGTCAGATACATCTGATATCTACAAGAGAAAGAGAAAGGAATTTTTGCGGTCATCCTTAAAAAAAATTCTAAGGGTTGCTGAAAGGACAGGGAAAGTTGAAAAGCAACTTTTATGCAGCAAAACATGGAACTATTGCATAATTGTAAAATATTCAATTTTAACAATCTGTTGTTGCTCTGTCGTAGTTCGCGGTTCGCTCAATCATTCGAGACAGGATAAAGGCTCATTTTCCAAAAAAAAAAACCTTTATAAACAACAACATTACCACGACATCTTGAAGGCGTGCTCATACAGTTTTATCCGTAATACATTGCGAACATAGTCGTGACGCGATGTCACGACATATGTAACGACATCCGTGTCACATAATTTATAGAAGTCTACATCAAATACTGTAACATAAAAATAACACTGTAGATTCAAAATCGTGGAATTTGAGATAAATGGTAAGCAATATTACAGACACATTTTGCTATTATTCATTTTTTTCCATTTTTTTTCCCATAAAGGCCAATTTATGTACATCAAACAATACAACAATCAATAACTATTTCAAGATAACATTAACACAAATAAAGGAAACTAAGCACAAATTATGTAATCTTAATTGTGACTTGATCTTGAGGGTCTGCTCTCAACTTCTCTCTCATCCCTCTTGGAGGCATTTTTTATTCTCAATCTCTCAAGTACTTTAGCACAGTTCTCTCCATTTACAGCTTGGGGCTCTCTGTCATCTGATCACCAATTTCCCCCTCTGATCCTGGCCAGCAAGGTCTCTTGCAGTTGAAGCTGTTGAAAAGTGGTACTTCCAGTCGCTGTAGCTGTCCTAAAATCTGTCGATGCTAAAAGTCCCTAATGGAATTTACCAATTCCTGTTAATCAGAAGAAGCTGAAGATTGATCTTCCTGTAGTTCTAAGGGTGTTGATTGACTTTCTTTGTTCACTAGACAATTGAAACAATTGACGTCTAAGTCATCATAATGGTCGGTGACATCGGCATTCACTTCTTTACTTTTGAGCAAACTCAAGTCAGATACATTGTTTGTGCACACTAAGACTGACTAATGTTGCTGAGATTTTCAAAAGAAGAGAGTTACTTAGAGACTCTTTGTATTCCACAGCTGCCAGAACACTAGCATGATATTGCAAGAAGTGCAACTTTGATTCAACTAGATAACTAATTCATGCAAGCAAAAGGTGAACACGATTGGATGCATGACAATTAAATCTTTGTGTGGCAGCATAGCTACTGATTTGTTCCTAAAACCACAAGAAAACAATCTCTTACGTTAACATACAATGTTATAACATAGCTGGTAAATTTTCCTAATCAAATTCAATTGCACAAGTGTGCTTCATATTCCTATTGTGCACGCTTATGACGTCAGCAAGCAAATCCCTCGAGGGAAAAAAATTTCCATCGGGTTGAAAATGTTATAAAATGATTGGTTCATATGTCAGCTGTGCGTTCATCGAGTTATGAAGTACTTGGGAAGTTTGGAGAGCACTCAAGAAGCTAGAGTTGCTCTCGGCTACGCCTTGAGCAACTCTTACACATGCTCTCCAAACTTCCCGCATGCTTCATATCTCGATAAACGCACGCTGACGTATGAACCAATTGTTAATTATTACCCTGTTGTCAGTGGTCATTTACCCAGTTTCATGAACTTCTTTAAATTAGTGTGACTGACTTGCTAGTGAGGGGCAAGGAGTCAGGCAGAAAGATAGGGAAATGCCTTGATTTCTCTAATATTCCCTTTTGATTTCTTTGCACATTAAACTGTAAAAAGTTTCCCACCTAAATGTACTTGATGTTGGGCTTACTTGATCCAGAATGTAGTCTATTTCTTTATTTCTTCAGTTGTAAGGGGTGCAACAACTCTCTGTTTCTGGGCAGTTGTCATGTTGTGGAGGAATCTCACAATCCTAGCACCCACTTGCAACACATGCCACTGCTTGTGTTTGTTGAGCAGCTCACTGAAGGTGTCGCTCTTCTCTGTTTTCTCTGCCACTATGGCAAACAACTTGGACATTTGTTTTACTTCTTCTGCTTTTGATTCCTTAAGTGGATTTTGTTACAAGGTCTGGTGGCCAGTCCTGTGGTTGTGATAACCAGCTTGGTCCCTGCCGCCAAAGAGCTCTCAATCTGTTAACATCTCCTCCCCAACTCCATACATCTGGGAGTCTCTTGGATTCTCTTCTGTTGGTACATGCCTACAGTTGATTTGTTTTACTTGGATATTCCTCACCCAATTTCTGACTAGCTGCTTGCATTTTCTGTTTCCATGGATCCAGTGCAGTGTTACTGAGGTATCCAGCCAACCATAAACAGTTCTCACAGGAAAACCCTCCAGGACTTCTTTGATGTTTTGTGCTAGGTATGTAGCCATTTGTCCAGCCAATAGTTCTAAAAGGGGAATTGTAAGTTCTTTCTTTGGGAGCCATGATTTTGCCATTACAAGGCCTTGATTTGTGCCTGATGGTTGCTCCAATACTGCGCAAACCGTGGCTGAAACTCCTTCCCTGCTTGCATCTCTGAATGTTTGAAAGTCAGTTGTTAGGATCTTCTCTTCCTGCTCCACTACGTTTCTTGATGCATTCACTAGCTCTGAAAGTCATTGTTCCCATTTCCTCCATTTGGCTGGTAAGTCACATGGTAGGGGGTTATTCTATGCAATACATGTGTCACAGGCATCTCTGTAAAGCTTTTTTTCCAGAGAGGGTCATAGGATGAAGCTAGTCCAAGTGGATCGTAAATTTGTGCTACTTTTGTCAGGATGCCCCCTATTTGTCAGCTCATTGGTTGAAGTCAGAAAGCTGACCTAAATTTTGTCTTTTTCCCACAGAACTCCTAGCAATTTTGATTTGCCCTGCTTTGTAACCAGTTGCTGTTTGGCATAACTCTGACTTTCTTTATCTGATGTGGATATCCACATTGATGGACAGATAACGATCTTTGGTGAAGTGACCATATCATGATTCCAAACATTTGTTTTGTTGTCTTCCCGCCACTGATTTTATCATTCATGTACATGCTGCTCTCAATCCTCTACTAGTTCTGACTTTTGTATTGTTGTAGATGTTGTAACTGCTTCCGTTGAAGTTAAGTGTTACCGCTTCAGAGAAAAGCTGCAAAATATTTTCCGGTTAGGTTGTTGCCCCCGTGATTAGTTCTTTTTAAGACAGAAAATTACAGTTAGCGTTTCAGTTCAAGATAAGACCCCGTGTGATCAAGATCGTTTTTAAATAGAAGACAAGTTAGACTTTAATCCTCGATAAAGTAATCAAGACCCGCGAATTTTGGTAAGCAATAACTTGTTTTGTGATTGTTATCTAGCAACACGAAATTTATTGCTTGTTTCTACCTTTCTTTTGGCTCTTTTAATTGTCACATGTTTTTTTCCAAAATTGAGATTATTCTTACGCTATGATCACAATACTTAGGTAATTTCTTCACGTAATGATTTCAGTTGACCGCTTTGATATAATAACGCCCCAAGGAATAGGAAAAAGAATAAAGGAAGAAAAGATCCTATATTGGTTTGGTGTCTATTGCATGCGTGTCTATCAACCTGGGAATCGAGTTTCCAACTCTAGCTTGAAAAGAAACATTTACAGATGTTTTTTAATAACTGCAGCTAGGGGGAATGGAGACAATGCTAAACCAAAGAGTACTCGAAAGAATTGCAAGGTTTCTACTGGCTTGCTTGTCAGATCTTTTCACCAACAAAAGTATAAGGCATCTCGGTCTCCTCTTCACATGCAAATTGGCAAAAATGCTTGCTTCAAATCGCTGATTTTTGCTAGGGGATAGAACCATGTTCGAAAGCTGGTTCTGTAGCAGAGGGCTAATTTCAAGACACTTGTTGAGTCTGGGGACCCTTGCATTTTCTCCTATGGAAGCATCATAGACAATATGCATCTTTGTAGACTCTGTGTTCTTACGACCTCTTTTTGAGGAATTTAGAGCTCTCTCTGCTTGTTGAATTTTGCACAACATTTGTTTGAACATTCATGATGAAACTGTTGTGGATATCCACATTGGTGGACAGTACCTTGTTCTCCCATTACCATGATGCAAACCATGAAGGCACAAGGTTACCAAATAGAATATAACTTTTTTTAGTGTTCTATTTTTTATTGCCAACATTAACAGTGTGTGCCATTAATTAAAAAAAACTTTTCTTTTTCCCCTTCACATTCGAGAACATTTGAAATTCAGTGGAAAACATAGTTAGAACTTTTAACCACTTGGGTCTTTTGTTGAATGCCATCAAAATGATTAAGTACCTTGACCTCAGAATTTTTATCTAGTTATAAATTGACTGATCTGTGTAGAATTTCTCTCCATATGTATTATTATTTTGTACTTTAACTTGATTTATTAACATGTTACAAACTGTGTTTGTTCATGTATTGAATCCAATTAAAACTAATTATGGTATTGTGAACTTTCACTTAGAAAATACAGCATGAAAAGCTTCAACTGTAACTGATGTCTAGAAATATTTCACCTGACTATACACACTGTCTGTATAGTCACTGTTCTTTGACTGTCTTTACTTGTCCCCCTAGAAAAATCTTTGCAATTTCTTTGACGGTTGAACACATCATCTGTTGGCTCTTTAGCTCCCTCTCTGCCCCTCTTTCAACCAATCTTTCAAAGAATTCATGGTCTCTGTTTTGACTCTGGGTCAAAAATGCAAAGTAATCTGCAGCTCTCTGATCAGCCTCCTCTGCCTTCTATGACTTGCAAGCCCACAGCTGTTTCTTCTTTGTATCTTAGGGGCTGTCTTTGCTTACTTATGTTTTGCTGCCCAGTTTTCTTTTGAAGAATAAATATTCAGAATACACAAGGTTCTGTTTTATGGGTCCTTTGATGTTAAAGTCCCTTGAAGGTGTAGTGGAGCAAGAAGACGTGGAAGCACAGGGACTAGCTTACTCAACAAACCCACATTCTGCAACTTTCTTAGGTGTTATCCTTGGTTAACAGGCAAGCACTTCAATAATGTTGTCAAAAAATGGGAAGGTTCTTTGATCATTTCTGCTTTTCCTCTTATGATCCTTGATCCTTTTATAGTCATGTTCCAAATTTTTATCGTGTGCTTTGTATTGGGGTGCATTATGAATGCAGCAAAGATTTTTTCCCAGCAAGCAGCTGATTTAACTGCTTCGAGATATGTTCCCAAACAGTAGAATTGTTTCTCTTACTGATAAGGAAATATTCCTTCTACTCAGCTTGTGCGTGTGACAAACAGAGCACAAAAATGTAGTCTCATTTTAAATTTTGTTGCATTTAGTAAAGACTAGCAAATATTGTAAATAAATTATTGTGGGAGGACTGAAAGAACGGCCTCCTCAAAGGGGTGAAAATTCTATCATGCTTGATGACAATTACAGAATGTCAGGGAGAATGTAATATTCCAGTCAGACTCTAAATATTATTCAGATGCTAATTAAAACACCTTGTACTTCGCTGCCTGCTTTCCCTGGGAGCATGATTTGTAGCTCTAATTGCCACTGTTTATCTGTGATTATGCAAAATTTTCAGTTTTTTTTCAAATTCCCTTTGACATCCTGTGGAGCTTTACTTCATAATCCCCAAGCCTATATTTTGTTGCCAGTTCATTCAAGACTAGACCGCCAGATGCTTCTTTAAAGACTACAGTCTGCAAATCACCTTTGATAGATATTCAGCTTCTATGATGTTCAAATGCTGTACCGGAATGAATAATAATAATAATAGTAATAATAATAAGTCTTTATACAGTTGCTCACATCACTGGAAAGTGGTATTAAGTGAGGCCCTGTGACATAAAATAAATTTCATCATAAATAGATAACAAGTTGAAAATATAAAAACTGTGAAATACACTGAATATGTTTTTAAAAATTGCTTAATTGTGGAGGCTAAAAAATCTCAACACTGAGTTAACTAAATATATAGTTTTTCACTCTGCTTAAAAAGGAGGAGAGTTGATTTCTTTCAAGGAAGTGCCTAAAAGATTCTATTCTTTTGAGCATATGTATTGAAGTCTTTGTTTTCCATAGTTTCTTTTAACAAGAGGAAGGCGGAAATTGTTCTTTCTTCTTGTATTATAACTGTGGATGTCAGAATTTCTTAAAATGTTAAAGCTATATTCCACAAGCCCATGAATGTATTTATGTAGAAAGTGCTGTTGGAGCAGTGTTGGCCAGCCAAGAGTTCTTAAAGTATCAGTGGATGAAGCATAGCTTGGCAAATCGAGGATAACTTTTGCAGCTTTATTTTGCAGTATTTGCAAATACTGTTTTAGATTGAAACAATCCCTCTGAGTTTTAGAAGATGATAGAAGCCTTTAATAACAGCAGACATTTTGATTCTCCCTGTGGCCAGAGGCATTTGACCTTTAATTAAGGATCAAGCAACAGATAGTATTAGAGTCAAATTGTTAGTGATTAATGTTAACAGACTTAGTAGAAAACTCACTGGGATGGTTTTGGTCTAAAACAATCTCACTTGGGCATAATAACGTAGGCTTTTTATTTGGTGGGGCAGTTTTATTTCATTTTATTTATGTTTATTTAAACTTGCGGGTTTCCAAATACGACAGAAACCATTTTTATGAATTCCCAAATATACCTTAAAGGATGTTGCGATCAGTGGAATCAAAAGCTTCCTTTAGATCTACAAAAATAACTGCATTGATTTTCCCAGCGTCTAGATAACATGGCCAGGAGTCAGTTGCCTCAAGGAAAGCTGTAGCAGTTGAGTGAATGATACCAAAATCCAACTGATATTTGCTTAGTATATCGTGCTCCTCTAAAAACGCATATAAATGTTCATAGACTATTTTCTCCAATACCTTGACCACAACTGGGATAATGAAGATTGGACAATAATTGTTCACGTCATCTATATCACCTTGCTTGGACATGGGTGTGACTAACAGATCATCAGTCTTGGGAATTTACCTTATTGACTTACTACTGAGGTTCTCTTCTTTCTTGAGAATTAGGGCCATGTGATGTAACCCCTTGTGGTATAGATTAGAGGAGCCTTTAATTTTTAAGTCTCATTAAAAAAAAAGTTGAGGCCTTTTTTGTATTTTATAAAACGACCATTACCTCAAATATTATGATCAGTGCTAGGAAATATGATTTAACGGCTACTTTTTGTAATAATTATTTTTTGTTACTGCAAGTTGTATGTTACCATTCAGTGCATTTGTTACACTAGACATACTTAGCTTTGTCATCTGGAAGTTGACGTGTGCAATCGATTTGAAGAGTCTCACTTAAAACTGGGACAATGACAAGTGCCACTCTTTTCTCTGTTGTTGGAAACTCCATTATCTCTAGTACTTCAAGAAAGTTTACCAGATGATTACACATGGCTCTCTGGTCATATCTTGTCATGGTGGAGTTTTTACCAGAGCATAAGGTGGTTGCAAAGAGTCCACAATAATTTGAACTTTACTAGGGTCCAAGATTAGTTTTTTTTGCTCTCAGCATAAAGTTTGATACTATTTTCTGAAGTGTCATCTCTGTGATCTACCCATACAGCAGGTTCTGGAGAGTTCTCATCTATGATAACTGTATTGTCCTTGGTGGTGGAGGACTAACTTTGGGCAAATGATCCTCTTCGACTTCAGTCTTTAAGTCTGCTTCGGTTAATTTGTATTTTACGTTGCATTTGAGTTCTATATCGTGTCCTTTTTTCAAGCTGCTTGCTCCTTGAGTGATTTTGCCTTTATCAGTTGGAAGAGGTCCAGGTATTTGAAGACAATTAGATGACTCTTTGGCTGATCTTTCTGTGTTTTTCTGAGTACAGGGTTTACTCTAACTGAATCTTCAGACTTATCATTTGCCATAGTGGCATCTTCGTTGCTATTTTGAGATGGTGAACTTGGTCGTTTACTTAATTTTGGGATTAGATTTCGATCTTCTGGAAATAAGTTTCTTACTATTTCTATCTCCAGAAACTCCTTTTGCTGCTTAGGATTTTCAGAAGACTCAATGGGGTCCACA